>JAGDYQ010000190.1:313374-425277 GCA_021962125.1 Bulinus truncatus | reverse complement strand
GGTTTATGTTAGGTAGCAGATCTTTGAAAAAAAAAATGTCAGTGTAGGGGAAGTAATAATAAAAAATACATTAGAAAATTAGTTATAAGAGTTGTCTAACTTTTGTTATTATTAATTGTATATCAAAAGGTAAACTGATTAATTGCCCACCAGTTCATTATATTAATATTATTTATTCATTTAAAAATCTCTAATTATTCTTCAAGAGTAATGTTTTAAATATTTCTTTGCGAGGCGGTGCAGATCATTTTTAAGAAACTAAAGTAAAATCTACACGCAATGTATGCCGTTTTATTAATTTTTATTTCGGTCTTTTAAGAGTTCAGTACTTTCAAATGGGCCTTGGACATCACGTGACACTGGTCAACTTTATCTTGAAATTATCATCACATCATGCCTACTTAAAAACCAATTCTAAATAAAGCACTAGAACTCTTTGTATCCACACCCCTTTTTTTCAAAATAATGTGTTGCTTAAAAAACATGATGCTTGCTGTACAAGAACTTGTCCCTGAGTACAGAAGAGAGTACGTGGCATAGGTGAATGAATGACATTTTACTTAGCAAATAGGCGTTCTAATTGATCTATAAACCTATAAAATTATATTGAGTTTTTTTTAAGTTCACTACTGTTAGAGGCTAGTCAAGAGAGATTACCCCTCCCAGTAAAACCAATCATTGCTGTTTTAATTGTTATGTCCCTTGTATTGACTAAATTAAAATATATCTCATAAATTATGTTACATCTTGTTGTTCCTGCGCGAGTGGCATATATTTTTCATTAATATAATAAAATGAATCATAAATTCACAATAATATACGATATACACTTTTGTCGAATAAAAAAATTATATAAACAAAAAACTGCCATCGATCTCATCTTTTATCGCGAGAGTTTAGCAAGTCATGTGACTTTATGATTCTAAACAAACTGTTTTTACTGTATGGTGAATAGAAGTAAGATTTTAAAGTCAAAGGTAAATTGGTTGTATAATAGTTGATTGATTCCGATTATTTTGCTGAAATTATACGTTTATTTGGATGAAATCTTATTTTCATCAGCTATATTATAATATTATTATCATAATAGGCCTAATCATTTTAAATTGTAATCATTACAAAGAAATGAAAACAAATGGTGTACTCAATTGTTCTAGTAAAAATCCATACAAATTCAATGAGATCGGTTCCAAGTTGTTTAAATATGTAACATGATTTATCATTCAAAATGTATTTTCGGTAATCTCTTATTTTACCATCCAAAATTATTTTGATACATATTATTGATACTTTACCTCTATAAACATTCCAAAATCATAGTATTGATTGTTATTTATTAAAAGAATAAGAAAAAAATAAAAAAAAATGTGTTTAAATGCATTAAATAAATTTTAAAAAAGGTCCTCTATATTCTATATAAAATACTGCCAGCCATGTTAAGAGATGACCTGAATTGTTTACAAAAAAAGGCAGCTGCCAACTACAAGATTATTAAAAAAAACTGAAAGATAAGACGGTACCTTCGGAAAATTTATGCCCATCACTTAAAAGGGCATGACCAAAATTATTTAAACCAAATTTATGTTAGGGGGATAGCTACTCTTGGGGCCCCTAGGGCCGTTTATCTTGTACCGCTACGTGTAAGGTGTAGAACAGGGCCCTAAAAATGACATACTTATTAATATAGCTTATATAGTAAAAAACGGTACCCTTACAAACACAGACGCTTAGCCCTCAAAAGGCATGACCAAAATTATTTAAACCAAATTTATGTTAGGGGGATAGCTACTCTTGGGGCCCCTAGGGCCGTTTATCTTGTACCGCTACGTATAAGGTGTAGAACGGGGCCCTAAAAATGACATACTTATTAATATAGCTTATATAGTAAAAAACGGTACCCTTACAAACACAGACGCTTAGCCCTCAAAAGGCATGACCAAAATTATTTAAACCAAATTTATGTTAGGGGGATAGCTACTCTTGGGGCCCCTAGGGCCGTTTATCTTCTACCGCTACGTATAAGGTGTAGGATGGGGCCCTGAAAATGACATACTTATTAATATAGCTTATATAGTAAAAAAACGGCACCCTTACAAACTCTGATGCTTAGCCCTCTTGGGGCAAGACAAAAATTATTTAAACCCATTTTATGTTAGGGGGATAGCTACTCTTGGGGCCCCTAGGGCTGTTTATCTTGTATCGCTACGTATAAGGTGTAGGATGGGGTCCTCAAAATGACATAATTTTTAATACAGGCTATATTAGAAAAAACGGAGCCATCAGAAACGCTGTTTCCCAGCCCTCAGAGGGCTTGACCAAAATAAATCAAACCTATTATATTAGCCTCCCATCAGTTTCACCTTCATTGGCCTGTCTGTTACGACCACTTCAGAATGAAGTATGAGCCTATTGGACGAATACCATCTCTATCACCTTTTATCCACACTGGTACAATTTTCATCGCTAATCACTCATGGTCAGCTAGCCCGCCCTTTGGGAGGTGAGTGTGAAATGGAGAAGGGTGGTGGTGGAATGGACCTTCAGATAAGGTAGACTAAGTAAGATTTCTTTTCAGTCTAGCAATTCGTTTGTTGTCGGTCGGTATCTTAACAGGAATTTCACGTTTTTATGTGAAAGTTCTTAGATCTGTTGACCAGCGCTCGAGTGGTCGAACGGCCTGGGCAAAGGAGATAGCGTCTGAATTGGAGGAACAAAGACTAAGTGGGATTACTAAACGTTTCGAATAACCTGTTTAATCCAATACCCCTCCCCCTCTTTTCTGTGAGTAACAGGTGAAATAAGGCAGGGGTGGGAGGCTGGGTCTTGGGACTTTTTACATAAAATTATGCAACGTGACATCATTGTGACATCTGGAACATTCCATGATAGATCAGTTTAAAACTTTGTTACAAATATAAGCAGTATGTAAAGTTTCACTTCAGTATTTCATACTAATTTGTAGAGAGAGTTTGATTTTCTTTGGATTTTCATTCTTCATCTTGGAAATAGTGATTGCTTTGTTATTGAATTTCCTTGTTATAGCTGCTAATTCAGATAAGTACACTTCCACTGTGTTCTTAATTTTTTAACCTCATCCTTGTTTTTTTTTCTTTGATAGACAGACCATCCGATATAAAAAAAAGCTTTTGTAGTTTCAATCTTAACAATTTTTGTCAATACAATTTCAATTAAGTAAATCTTTTTAGTACATTGCAACTTGTTATTACAACACGAGTGATCAGAACTTAATTGAAGTTAGCTCATTTATTTGACATAAAACAAGATTTATTGCAGTGTCGAATTTAACTTTGTAATGGCAGGTAGACCTAGAAATCTTCGTTTCAATATAGTAGATCCTCAAAATATTATGGACCATGAAGCCATTTTACAAGAAATGTGGAATCTATCTGGTTTAGAAAGAGAAATGCATAACCAAGAATCGTCTATTCAGTGGTTAGCTGTTAGGCGTCTATTGAGAAATAATATGCAGTGCACCACGTGCAATGTGTTATGTTATCTTGGAAATCATAATACCGGTATCGATGGGTTTCGCTGGGTTTGTCCGACATGTCACTTAAAAAAGAGCATTAGATTTAATTCTTTTTTTACGAGAAGCCATTTGTCTCTCAAAACTATAAGTCAGATTATTTATTGCTTTGCATACAACTTTTCCCAAAAATCCACCAAACGCGAAACGAACATACTCCAAGAGAACAATTTGGTCGACTGGTTTAACTTTCTTAGGGAGGAAATGTCCACTTATATGAACCGCCGGCCGATAGAAATTGGTGGGGTAAATGAAAACTTTGAGCCTATTGTTGTGGAAATAGATGAATCAAAGTACTTTCATCGTAAATACCACAGGGGTACTTGGAGGGAAGGCCATTGGGTATTTGGTGGTGTAGAAAGGGGAACAGGGAAATGCTTTTTAGTTGAAGTTCCCGATAGAAGGGCAGAAACCTTAGAAGCCCTGATATTGCAACATGTAATGCCAGGCACCCATATCATATCCGATGGATGGGCCGCGTATAGGGGGATAGAAGGACTTGGTGGCGGAGTTTATTCACACTCTGTAATTATACATGAACAACATTTTGTTGACCCCCATGACCCTGAAGTCCATACTCAAAATATCGAAAATCTGTGGATGAGGGCAAAACGAAAATTAAGAAGTCAATTTGGGACAAGCGAGGGTCTCTTTCATTCATATTTGCAAGAGTTTGTGTTTCGAAATCAATTTAAACACCAAAATGAATTTTCCACTATTCTTTGCGTAATTAGTGAAAACTACAATATTTAGACAAAAATATTTTACATGGCTTCTATCCCCATAAAATATAATGAATTTGTTTCAATTTTCTTTAACCGTTTGGCACTGCTTTATTTTTCTAATAAGTCTAATATTACATATAAATCATTATGTCATGGTTGAGTCATTTTCAGGGCCCCGTTCTACACCTTATACGTAGCGATACAAGTTAAACGGCCCTAGGGGCCCCAAGAGTAGCTATCCCCCTAACGTAAATTTGGTTTAAATAATTTTGGTCATGCATTTTGAGAGCTATACATCAGTGTTTATAAGGGTACCGTTTTTTACTATATAAGCTTTATTAATAAGTATGTCATTTTTAGGGCCCCGTTCTACACCTTATACGTAGCGGTACAAGATAAACGGCCTTAGGGGTCCCAAGAGTAGCTATCCCCCTAACGTAAATTTGGTTTAAATAATTTTGGTCATGCATTTTGAGAGCTATACATCAGTGTTTGTAAGGGTACCGTTTTTTACTATATAGGCTATATTAATAAGTATGTCATTTTCAGGGCCCCGTTCTTAACCTTATACGTAGCGGTACAAGATAAAGGGGCCTAGGGGCCCCAAGAGTAGCTATCCCCCTAACATAAATTTGGTTTAAATAATTTTGGTCATGCCTTTTGAGGGCTAAGTATCAGTGTTAGTAAGGGTACCGTTTTTTACTATATAAGCTATATTAATAAGTATGTCATTTTTAGGGCCCCGTTCTTAACCTTATACGTAGCGGTACAAGATAAACGGCCCTAGGGCTCCCAAGAGTAGCTATCTCCCTAACGTAAATTTGGTTTAAATAATTTTGGTCATGCATTTTGAGAGCTATACATGTATGTTTATAAGGGTACCGTTTTTTTCTATATAAGCTATATTAATAAGTATGTCATTTTTAGGGCCCCGTTCTACACCTTATACGTAGCGGTACAAGATAAACGGCCCTAGGGGTCCCAAGAGTAGCTATCCCCCTAACATAAAATTGGTTTAAATAATTTTTGTCTTGCCCCATAAGGGCTAAGCATCAGTGTTTGTAAGGGCACCCTTTTTTTACTATATAAGCTTTATTAAATATGTCTTTTTCAAGGCCCCATTCTACACCTAAGATATAGTGATAAAAAATAAATGGCCCATTGGGGCATCAAGGGCGTCTACCCCACTAACATAAAATGTGTTTAATCATTTTCTTCATGCCCTATGGGAGTCAGGCTTTACTGCTTCGCATGGTACTGTTTTTCCTATATAATCCTTTGTTAAGTATGCCCCATTAGTTTCTTCATTGTAAAATGCTAAATTGGCAGCAACATCACTGGAATTCGGTCGTGTTTTTTTAAATTGTTAAACAGAAAATATACGGAACGAAAGAAAATAGTAAAGAAAAGTGTTATAAGTTGCAATTTTTTTGCGATTAAGTAATAAAAATGAACAAAATATTGTCTAAAATGGATTATATTGATGTGAAATCATTAATACTATGATTTGGGAATGTTTATATAGGTAAAGTATCAATAATATGTATCAAAATAATTTTGGTCTATAAACAAAAATGAAACAATTTCATGTGACATAAAATATGAATATGTCTAATTTTTTTTTAAAATGAAGACAATGAAGAAATGGTAACCGGCAGATCAATGACGTCATCATTTTTCGCTGGTAAGGATGGGCCTGGCTTACAGCAATTGTCCAACGTTGTTTGTCTTGCCTTCTTGTCTAGTTCATTCTTCAGTGAGTTATAACTGCTAATGACTGAGTTAATTCCTTGAGAAATTGAGTGCTACATCTGACGTTAGGATCGTTTTTAAGGAGGAGGTTCCCTATCAGCTTCAAGTAAATCAAGCACATCACGTTCGTTCAAACCTTCTAAGCCGAGATCTTCTACTAGATCCAAAATATTTTGCTTAATTTCAGGAAGAAAATTAACTTCTGTATCCAGTGCCGAACCTAGGTATTTTAGGGCCCCTCTTTGGAGGCCCCTGTATTTTGACATTCGACAACATGACATGAGATAATGTACTTTATATTTAATGTAAAAAAATATTTGGGGACCCCTCAAGCTAAGACCGGGGGGACTTTTGAATTTGGACCCCCTCCCAGGTACGCTTCTGTCTGCATCAGTATTTTTTTTTTTACACATTCTGGCCATATTTTTTTTCATATATGGTTCATTGTTGTCAATTTTAATTCCTTCCATCATTCACTGATGCTGTCAACAGTATCCTTAATGTTATAGTTTTTCAAAAATGTTTTAATTGAAGATTCACCATTGGTTTCCCTTATGCGGAAAGTTCGTGTAGGTAATGTCTCTTAAAAGTGACTATTGCACCCTTATCCATTGGTCGGATCAGTGCTGTTGTATTTTTCAGAATGTACTCAATCATGATATCTTCAGATAGTTCAGATAAATTAGGTAGGATGTCCTGGTGCATTATACAAACAAATCAATATTTTTTCACTTTTGTACCAAAGTGTTTTTTTTTTGGCCGTTATAGCGAAACATTTTAGGCCATAAATCGAAAACGTGCCATAAATGATGAGGGCCGTTATAGCGAAATGCCGTATAAAGAGTGGCCGTATAGCGAGGTATGATTGTATACTTTCATTTATTGAATGGATTCCATTATCAGATTGTTGTGATTATTGATAATGAATTAAAAAAAACCAGCTGAAAAAAACATTACAAATTAATCGCATGCCATATTTAACGTAAAATGACAATTCTATGATTTGGAACTGTGGTAAAGTTATAGCCCTTATAAACTAATTTCTAGGATTTTCTGGCATGCCCATGTAATTGCCATCCCTACAACCCTAGTCCTAAACTACAGTGTCTACAGTTCTCTACAGCTTGTTGTTGCACAAAGCATACAGGACGTAATTTTAAAGACACATTTCAAGTACCCTTTTTAAGCTGGGTCAACTTATATAGATGTCATACCAAACTGAGGAAAGTCACAGCACACAACTGGGCTGGAAACTTAATTTTACATTTTGTCAGTCATTTACTTTACCTGATGGCGGGAATTTTACATTTTGTCAGTCATTTACTTTACCTGATGGCGATGGTAAAAAGGTCTATAGATTTTACACTGATCAATACAGTGTTGATAAATTAAATTTTTTCAATGTTGATATACTAGAACATGGAGTCATATGAGAGGTAAATGGCTACTGTGAATATGACATATTGCTTCAAAAAATATATTGATATATTCAAGTGGCTGTCGGAGGTGAAAAAGGTTGTGCATCCCTATGAAAGAATAACCATGGCCTTAAAGGCTCAACCAGCTCTTTATTTTATTGATGTCACAGTACCAATTGAAAATTTCAACTTTTTGTTTACAGAATTTTTTTTTACTTAATCTGGTTTAACTGACAGTGGTGAAGCTCTTTATTGGCTCGAAGTAACTGTGCACTAGAACCATAAAAATTTAGTTGTTTTTGTTTTTATTTCACAGGATATAAGAATATGGCTGCTCATGGTATAGACAGAATTCCTGACTCTCTAGGATTCTTAGTAATGACAGAAGATGGAGCTGTTATCAGTGTAAGTAGTAATATTCAGATTTCAAATATCATGAGGTGTGTGAGAAGTCCCTGTAAGGATAAGATGAAATCTCTTAAATCCGATAACCACTAATGGGACAGTTTTTGCAATACTCTTCTTTCATCTCTACCATAACCAATAGTCCAGGCCTATAGTGAAGTGATAGGGATGTATTTGCTGCTAAGAGAGTTATTGAAGAGATTGCGTCATTTTGTCAGGGAAATAAAAAGTTAGTTAATAATAGAAATATCAGCTCTCTGTTTACCACAGGCTAAAGCAGCTATGAGCAAACTATGACCCTTGGACCAAATCTTGCCTGTCAGATGTTTAATACAAGCTGTGGCCTGCCAGATGTTTGATACAGGCTGTGGCCTGCCATTCATTTCAGAGTGTGGCACAGCACAAGCTTATGTTTCGATGTCTACTTTTAACCTACTTTATCTTCTGTCAACATTCCATCCATCTGCTGATGGTCCGGCCTTCTGGTCAAATTTAAGAACTTAATGTGGCAAGTGACTTCCCAACCTTTATGCTAGAGCCACCAGGCCTTAAAAGAACAACACTTATATTTTCAGCACATCTATCCCATAAAACTTACTTTATCTTTTTTAATGTACCTAAATAAACAAATATTTTTATTTAAAGAATTAAAAAAAAAATTCAAAGTAAAAACTGCATAAACTTTTGGTATGTTTTTTTTTTCAAAGAATTTTTCTTGCTATTTTTAAAGTAAATAGAGAAAAAATGAATCTCTTCAAATTCTTTACATATTTTATTTGTGATTCTATGAAATTTTTTTTTTTAACAGTAGCTTCAATAAAATTGTCCAGTAATGCAATCTTGTTGTACTAACTCCACAGATTTTTTTTTTTTCAAATGACATTTTATATTGAAATTATATGCTGTATCTTGATGCAGCACTAAAGACAAAATTTGTTATTATCAAGTCAATACAAACATTCATTGTCGTGTGACTGTTTTTCTTACAATATGATCACTTTTTATTCTATCCTTCAGTTCTGTTCTAGGGGGTGGACACATGAGCATTTTCTATTGCTGTTAAATTATGCTTCTACAATCTTATGTGTTTATGGGAATCAACCAATTTAGAAGTATTTATATATTTTTCTGAATTCAGAACATGATAAAAAAAATTTTCTTGACAATTTCATCGCCGGGGGGGGGGGGGGGGGATTCACTATTCTTATAATGCTTGATTTTTATTATATAATTTTTTTTTTTTTCTTTCCATTAGTTTTTTCATTATTTGTTTTTTATCTTCACAGTCCGGAGGTCAATTGGAAAATGATGAAGTGACTGCAAATAAAATCACAAAGCTAGTTCATACAGCTTTTAAAATCCCAGTAACCTCAGAGAAAAAGGACACATTACGTAGAATATCAGGTGAGTTAAAAATATTCTTACATCAAAACTTTTTGGTTTGTTTTTTTAATTTATTTTAAAACTTTTTATTTTGTCATGTATGAAATTATGGAAAAAAAAACATGTGGACAGAAAAATGAAAAAGGGAATGAAACTAGATTATGAATATATTAAATAGGAATAAAACACCTTCAATGATGAAAAAAGGTAAATAATAAAAATGAAGTGGAAAAAATTTGAAGATTTTATACTCCCAAAAAGAATCTTTGGATCTGATGAAATATAGTTCGACTGTCTATACTGTGTTCGATGGGAATTTGTGCTTAGTACAAAATCTCCCAGCATGCCTTTTGTGGCTCCATTGCTATTGCACACTGTTATTTATAAGATCAAGAAATTCCAATTTTTGAGACTAAAGACATTGATTTTCCCATCTTATAGTCTGATTGCTATCCATTTAGTTGAGCCATGGGCAAACTATGGCTCATAAACCAAATCCGGCTCTCCAGAATCACACCACAAGTGGTTATTGATTTTACGCTGACTATAAATTTTTTTTTTCATATTTTAACTTTCTATCCATTTTCTCTTTGTCTGTCCCATTGTTCAAATTTATGAACCCAATTTGGATCATGATTCTTAAAAGTTTGCCCATTCCTGAGCTAGGCTATAGAATGTTTTTTTTCTTGTTTCCCTGCTCTAAAAATGTGGCATCTTTTGGTAAAGTGCATCATACAGTCTTTTAGCTATTTCCATGGATTTTAATAATAGTGAGATACCCAAAATTATTTATTGCATTCATTCGGTAGAAAAAAATAAGTCTTTGTTTAAATTGATGTAATTATTATTTGTATAGAAATTTTAACAAAGATCGTAATTTTTTTCTCTTCCTTTTCTTAGTGATCCTAGGGGATGTAATTCTCATGGCCACTGTTTCACAGCACAAAATTTTTGTTTTGAAAAGGCATTATGTACCTCAAGAACCTGTACAAGCCTGATGTTGTTAGCTTTCCATTTGTGTCTACTATACTGTAAATATCTGATTAAATATGCTTTCATTTCAATGCATTTAAATATGACGCAACCTAGGATATAAAATGAGTACATAGAATCCAGTATTTATTTTTTATTTATCTATTTGAATGAATGAATCATTGCATGTAAATTAAAGAAATTATTGCGCTAATTGTAATTAAACTCAATGCGCTGCTTGTTGAAGCAAAAAAAACCAGAAAACTCAGATTATCTATAAGTTGTAAAAACATTCATGCTTCTAAAATAGAACACTTATAAAAAGATGGCTTCAGTTAAGTAATATTTTGTGAAATTTCCAAAGATTAGGTGAAAAACACTAAGTTATAAAATATAACATAACTGGAGTGCACTTTGGGCTGAAATACTGGAATATATGTGCCTCACAGGTGTAGTTTTTACAATGGTTAATGAGCCGAAAAGGAGGCTAAGAAACATCAATTTGAATAGAAAATTGTTTACATTGAAAGACAAGAATATCATTGCAGTGAAACAGATACAGAATTTGCAAGGACCCCTGATATATCGGTCCGATGGGGGCTTAAAGTAATTTTCTGCCAAGGTAAACAAGCTATTTTAGCTTGCCTAGAAACATTGACTCGTTTTTTCAATTGTCAAAATTGATTAATATTCTTAACCAAGCAATACTTTAGACATGTTTTAAGGGGAAAACTTTAACCGCTTAATATAGTTTTTCTGAAAGTTAGTAATGTATTAATCGAGATAGAATTCTCCTACATTGCTGTGAAAATTGTGATATGCAAGTTAACAAGACACCAATATAGTGTAGCATTCTTAAGGGCTACCAATTAATACTAAACTATGATTAGTGTGCACTCCAGAAATATTAGAGCTCGGTGGTGCAAACCCACTGCAAAATGTTCTCATTTGATAACTACTAAAATATTAAAAACAAACGCTTATAAGATTCACTAAGAATAAGAAGAATTATACTAAGAATAATTTCTGTTATTTTTATTTTAGCCGTTAAATTTTTTTATTAGTATTAATACATGTGTTGGCATACATGTTATGACACGAAATGACATTGCACAGCATGACACCAAACAGTACAAGATTCCTTCTTCACAAGAAATGAGTATGTACATTAGAGATGTCTCTGTGATCAGCATTACCATTCATATGCTTGCACACCTGTAGAACTTTGTCTGGCAACTTTCAAATTATACATGGGGACATTCAAGTGACATCATTTGTGAGGGTAATTGTACAATTGTATGTTGTCATTGGATTAATGAATTTACTGTTGTGCAATGTATGGTGTCACTGTACCAATGGATTAATGAATTTACTGTTTTTGACTGTTTGAACAAATTATTTCTATCATTGCATGGATTAAAAATTTTCATTTTAAAATTACGTTCTAATTATTAACTGTATTGTGATTTTGAAGTATGTTAATTGAGCAATTAAAGAAGATATTGTTCACACAGTTTGGAATTATTATTATTTCCAATAGAATATATCCGGACAGGGAAACATTTGCTAAAGAATGTTGTGCAAAAATCAAACATGAATGCGCACCCAAAATAGACATGACTAAATATTGGAGAAAAAGATAAACATTGGTTAAGTTGATCTGAAACATTAACAGGAGAGAGAACTCTACATAAACCTGTAAACCTTATTTGGCTCAGCCTGTCATAGTGACATCCCCTGATTAACTTCATCATAGTATTACACTTTCAGCCCTTATAAAACACACATTCAATTCCTACGATACCAGTGGAACCCGCTGAGGCGTTATATTATACTATAATGAACTTTATTTTTTTTTAATATAAAAGAAACTGGATTTAAAAACAACGAAAAAAAATGTGTATCAATGGATAATAACGGACACATTGACCTAGATATTTTATAAATTAATTACCAGTGATGGGCAAAAGTTAACTTAAAGCTATTGACTAAAAGTTAAATTTTTAGTTACCAACAAAGCTTAACTAAGTGGGGGAAAAATTCAAGCCAGAATAGAACTTTAAGTAATTCACTAAAAAAAGATTATTTGGAAATATTAACTTTCTTACAGAATATTTCAGTTGGACAGTAAATCCTAAATTATAGCCATAAATGTAGTGAGTCGGAAGTACGTCACAACATAACAATGGGGGACGGGTGGGGTACAAAATATATACCATACAGATGGCGCATCACTGTTTATAAAGTCTCATACCAATGACTACAAAAAAATGTCACCATTTGTGTTATTTTCATTTTTAATAGTGTAGCATTCAGGGACGAGGCGTGAGTGTTGCCGGTCACAGTCATGTTTATAGAAAACGCTTTATAATGGTACTGTGTTTATAGAATATAGTTAGCATAATCATTCATAATAAAATGACTACAAGTTTATATATATATATATATATATATATATATATATATATAATATATATACGTATATGTTATTAGTTTAATAATGTATACAGATATATAAATCTATGTTCGTTTGTGCTTTGTATATAGCATGAAAAGATCTATAAATTTTTCTCTTAGGGTTATGACCGACAACACTTACGCCTCGTCCCATATAGCACCTGAACATTGATGCACCATAGAACACGACACAAGCATGGACAAAACAATTTAAATTGACAAATGTGGGTGAAAAGGGAAGAGGTGGGGATTGCTTTTGAAATAAGATTCCCCGAATTCAACGAAAGAATTAGAGAATGTAATGAAACAATTCCAAGTTCTGCTGGAATTTTTAATGCACCTGCACGTGTATTGAAAGCTAGTAAGGCTAGGTTTTTATTTGTCCTATCATACACAGCTGATCTTTGAGTCATTTTGTCTGCTTGATCTAATGAATGTTCATTAATTTTAAAATAATAATGTACTGTGCTACAGTTTAACTACATTTTTTTAGCCAAGTTTTAACTATTTTTTTAGTTCAAAATTAAGGTTTTACTAACATAATAATGACAGTCATTGCTAATTACCATACGTTAGGTCTGACTTTGGATGTGTATTGTAGATATGAATTATAACTGGGATAAGTTTCATTCAACAGACCAGATTGGGGAAAACTTTCATCAAAACAAACATGTAAACAAAAGCAACTAAATGTGTCATCCATCTCTCGAAAGTTGATATACGAAGGAAGTGAATTTGTTGAAAATTGGCTATTAATTATATTGTACTCATACATTGAATACCACTTGTTACTGTATTATAATTATTTTATATGTGTTACGTTTCATGATGGGCTGGTACACAGTTCTTTCTCCTAATAAACAATCACGTCGTAAGTGCCTCGTGCAAACCGAAAGTGATGGCAGCGCTGTTCTGAACGGTCATTATCAACAAGAAAGGAGTGGATATGTCCAGGGTTGTTAACTATACTCTAAAATTGTATCGTCAATACCGATACCAATAATTCATGAAAATAGTATCGCCAATACCAATACAAATACTCAAGTAAAAATGTATTGCCAAAGTCGATACCGATACAATACCAATACTTTTGAGAACAACAAAATGTTTTATTTAAAATATAATGAGTGCCAGTTTCTCAAGTTTTTAAAAAATGTAAAAACAAAAGAATACATTGTCAAAGCACAATTTTAATGCTAATCACTTCAATTCTTAGAAAGAACACGTTTGTTTTAATTTTGACTTACGTTTTTTGGTTTCTTATTGTTATTACGTTTTTAGTTGTTGTTTTTGTACATGCACTGCAAGTCTGCTAGTCTACAACATAGTCAAAAATTGAGTCATGGTATTGGCACATGACATAATGTGATAGCGTGACTTATAATGTGACGATGGAATGAATGGAAATGAGCTGTCAT
This sequence comes from Bulinus truncatus, assembly GCA_021962125.1. Taxonomy (NCBI): domain Eukaryota; kingdom Metazoa; phylum Mollusca; class Gastropoda; family Planorbidae; genus Bulinus; species Bulinus truncatus. The sequence goes on along the minus strand of JAGDYQ010000190.1, from coordinate 411,200 downwards.
CTCTGTGACAACTATTATTATTCTTCAATCTGTTTCAACAATTGGTCATGAACAATGATGTTACCTTTTATTGGTGTTTACAAGACTAAAACTAAAAGTGAAACTAAAATGAATAAGACGGAAACTAAAACTCTGGTGTTTTAGTTTTAGTCTGCAAATAGTGTCAATAGAAAAGTATCGGTATCGAGTATCGAAATATTTTTGTTTAAAATGTATCGCGATACACAAATCAATACTTGATGCAAAATGGATCGGCAATACAGCAACCAATACTAAAAAAAGTATCACCGATACTGTATTGGTCGATACCGATACTTCGATACTAACAACCTGGATATGTCACATGATTTGCTGACAAACAGGTTATGCAAAAAAACGAAAACCACAATGTTATTACCGAGAAATCTAATGTACATCTGGTATTTTACACGTAGTGGTGTTTTAGAGTACTACACCTCCACCGCTTGGCCGATCATGAATTGAAGACCATAATGCTTTTTCACTGGTCCAATTTATATCTAGAACTTGGAAGTGAAATAATGTGGTGGTATACAGAGCAGTGCGATACCCCATTGTCACACTAAACGTCACAAAAGTGGACAACTGAAGACTTTTTTCAAGTCAACAATAAATGAATGATGTCAATAGTAGAATTGAAAACAATGAATAACATACATGTTAATAAATACTCATCTGACATTACAAAGTAATTCATGTCTGTCAATCATCCTCTTTGAGACTTGTAAAACACGCCCCGCCCGCCATGCCGCTAGGAACGATGTTGACTACAGATAAATTCAATGTAACAACGTTATGGTATTCCACTTATGCATACATAATGAGATCATTGAATATTCCTTCCAACATTCCTTACCATATCTTAAATGTGTCAAAGTAAAGTCTCTCTTTCTTGGGTAAGTTTTTTTTTTTTTTTTTTTTAATTTTTTTTTTTATCTTTTTTTTTTCTCTTCTTTCTTTTAACGCCGCCATTGCCAGCATGGTAGGGTGTAGTGTGCCTACCACACCAGCACTGTTGGCGGCGCTGGTGCACGTCTGCCATGCCTACAGAGCGGCGGGGTGAGTGTACCCGCTATCATCTGTAGGGACGGCAGAAAGATGGCTTTTAATCCTTGCCAGACCAGCAGGGTGTGTGTACTGCCGATCGGCCAGAATGGCAAGGAACGGAGTTTTTCCTGCCACTCGGACAGAGCGGAGGGTGTAGTGTGCCTGTACCCTCAGCCCGAAATGGTAGGCTGCGCAGGTGTGCTTGAGTGGGACGGAGAGGAATGGTGTTGTGTGCCGACCACATCCGTCACCTCCGCCAGCTGTGAATAAGTTGGGTAAGTTTGGTCGCCTATTCGTCCCACCCACCATTCCGATAAAAATAGTTTTTACTACAGATAATTTCAGTGTAATAAATATATGGTTTTGAAAATTTGCATACATGTCTTTATCAGCAACTGGGTATATTTCTGACGATAGTTGACACAACTTATGTACATTGAAATGAGAGAAAGGTTCGTTCGGTGAAAGTTTCTTATATTTGATGGATAAGCCCCACCGACCTACCCGATCTCAAAGAATTTGACTGAATGTAAGTTAAGTGTAATAATAAGTCATCAAAATTCGCTTAATGCTTTATCCACAAACGAGTACGTTTAAGACTAGTTGACACTTTTTTTTATTAAGCATTGAAATGATGTGGTTTCTTTTGTCTGGTCTGTTTGATATCATGCATCAGTGCTTATGTTGATAGATTTCCATTTTACCAGAAATTGTTGATGAATGGACAAATTAGGTCAAAGGATGCACCATATGTACTTTTAACTTAAGTGAACCAACAATGTGGTTTTTCAAATAGTACATTACGTCTTTATACACAAACCATTGACATTATCTCTCATTCTGTCAATTACTGAATGACCTTTTAATGTCCCATACATGTGGAGGAGGTGCTAAGAGTTACAAACAGTTTATTAAGGTGGTCCATGGGGCATTTAAGGTTTCTGCTGGTTGTTTTTTCTTTTTTATTTTTTAAGCTACACTAGCCATTTTTTGGCATACAACATACCAATTAATGAACAAAGAAATAAAAAAAAATATAAAAAATGTATTTTGTGACTTTTTTGGGTAAAAAAGTGTAACGTACCCCCCCCCCCCACCAAAATGCAACTTTTTCTCAAAAAAGTTAATTTTTCGGGGGGGGGGGGGGGTAGGTAAGAAAAAAGATTATAAAAAAAATTCTATTTAATATTTCCAAAAAAAAAAAAATTGGAAGTTTGTTTGAAACACACTCATTAACATTTGTGCAAAGTTATTTTACGATATCTACAATAGATTTTAAAAATTGGTTCTTTGAAAATTTTTGAAAATATGTCTTAAAATTACACTACCATACACTCCATACAACCTACTACCATACACTCCATACAGGTACGGACCCTGGTAGGGTGATATTTTAAACCAATCAAAACAACTGTGGGAGACCACAGTGTTAACTGATGGACCCACTCAGCACTCACTATCCCAGTGGCGTACCTGGGGGGGGGGGGGAGGGCGGTGGGTGCGGTCCGCACCGGGCGGCACTTTTTATTACTTTTTAGGGGGGGGGGGCGGCAAAAATTATAGATTAAATTGAATGAGAGGGCGGCAAAATCGTCTTCCGCCCTGGGCGGACAACAGGGCAATAAGGTCTTCGCCCCTGAACAACAAAATAGGCTCTTGTTTATATCACATTTGTGATACAGTGCAGAACCTAGGGATTTGGGGGGCCCAGGTGGGGGGGGGGGTGCTTTGGCTCTTTCGGGGCGCCTGCATGTTGACATTCGACACCATGACATGAGATATTGTACTTAATATTTAATGTCAAAAAAAGAGACCCCCTAAAGCTGGAGCCCGGGAGGGGGGACTTTCGAATATGGACCCTCACCCTAGGTACACCCCTGTTGTGATATTCAATTGTGTTCGTAAATGTAGGCCCCTTTTTTTTGGTAACGGGCCTTGAGCTTACATAATCCACGCCATTTACTCCAAATAAAAGAGCTGTGTATATAACTGTTTTTATTGTTTAGCTAAACCTAATTATATCAACAAAGAGCGAGCCGCTCTTTCATACTTGGCAACTGGCAACCACTATGTTTAGACTCAGTTCGCCACTGATCACGTAGTATTTTTCCCCTTAATAAAATGCACGGCAATAAATATAAATTCATATTTGTTTTTCATAAATTCTTTCCAGTTTTATTAAAGGTGAAATGGTGGGAGGAGGGACCCCAATAACAATGGAATTGGGGGGGGGGGGGGTGTAACAAGACAGTAGAGGTATTTTGGTTCAACATATTCAACGGTGATGTCAAAAGCACCCATTATCATATGTCAGTCAGTTTACTTCCCCAGCTCTAAGGTCAGGAAACAATTTAAAGCTAGGTGGACTTGTGGGACAACTATCTACACAACTCGACCATCCTCCCAACCTTACACACTGAGGTGATAGTAAAATTGAAACAAAGATTAATAAACATTTTAGAAACTGCAAATAAAAATAGTTTTCTTTATCAGTCAATTTGTAATTTTATATTCATGGATTGCCAATTTTATATGTACTTGTATAAACATAATGGCTAAAAGAAATAACAAGTGTGGCTACAAAAGAAAAATCAAAACATTGAACCAGATGGTACAACAAAACATCGCTAAGAACAGTTACAAACATGGTGACAAACAGGACCTCATTAAATATAAAAACTAATAAAGTGAAACTCAGTTCTATAAAGTGCGAACTTCAAATATAAAATTTATCTATATTCACAAACTAAATATGAAAAGGGTTTGAAATAAACAAAGAGTTTTAACAAAAGATTATTGTGCTAATTTTATTTAAAAAGTAAACAACAAGGCATAAGAAAAAAAACTGAAACACTATTCACAAAATATTTTAAAAAACAAAAACAAAGAAATGCATCACAAATTATCATTTTTTTAAATACATTTTTTTTTCAAATATCAAGTGTGAGGTATTAGCTATAATCAACATACATCTGTAATGAATTCTTGATGAAAACAGTCAAAAACTCACAAAATCAAGAAAGAACAAATTAGTGCCAAAATATCCAAATCTTTCCATTATAAGATGAACAATTCCATTATATGGAATTTCATATAAAGTAATAGTAAAAATGGCTTTAAAACCTCTAATTTAAAAATATAAACTATTCTGTCTGACATAGACTTATTTTAGTCAAAACAAATTTGAGATTTTTGCTAACGGTGTTAATAACAGCATAATCCAATGTTAGAAAAGTTTTACAGCACTTATAAATTTATATTTCTTTTCCGTAAAGCTCAACAGATCCATTGATTTCAAGGCTAAACTATTTATTACACAAAATTCAAACTGAAATTTGAGCTTTATTGTTTGTGACAAGAAAGGTTTTCTAAAGTCAGAAGGTGGTTATCAATCTTGAAACATGGAGTACAATAAGATCTTCATTTTTTTATTACATACACTATTGAAATCTAAACTGAAATCACTCCTATATTGTTTTAGAATATAGAACGGGAAATATCACACTTGAAATATAGAGTAAAGTGAAATCTCTTTTTTAGATTTGTGCAAAGTTTACGACAAACTGAAATCTCCAGTACATATCACTTTATAGCATTAAATGTTTTTCTTTTTTCCAATGTGAGCAGAGCAATGCCTTGTCAGGGTTGTAAAATCAATAAACAATTTGTTACACAGACAGCACTGAAATATTTGACTTGCTATATGTGATAATAAGTGTTTCCTCAAGTCGGATATTGGAATATCACTCATGTTACATAGTGTACACTGAAATATTTGTGTAAAGGTATGTTTAAACTGGTGCAAGGTAAGGTTACATTTATAAGTAAAACTTTTCTGGCATACTGTACATTGAAAATGTTTTTCTCCAGTATGAATTAGTTGGTGTTGGGTCAAGGAGCTTAGATAACCAAAACTTTTCTGGCATACCATACATTTAAATGGTTTTTCTCTTATATGAATTAATTTGTGTTTCATCAAGCTACTTTTGTGAGTAAAACATTTCAGACATAGTGTACATTTAAATGGTTTTTCTCCAGTATGAATTAATTGGTGTTTGGTCAAGTAAATTCTACAAGCAAAACTTTTCTGACAAACTGCACATTCAAATGGTTTTTCTTCTGTATGAATTAACTTGTGTCTGGTAAAGCTACTCCTGTGAGTATAACATTTCAGACATACTGTACATTGAAATAATTTTTCTCCAGTATGCATTAACTTGTGTCTGGTCAAGTAGCTTTGATAAGGAAAACTTTTCTGACATACCGTACATTTAAATGGTTTTTCTCCAGTATGAATTATTTTGTGTCTGTTCAAGTGACTTCTTTGAGTAAAACATTTCTGACATACTGTACATTGATTTAGTTTTTCTGCAGTATGAATTAATTGGTGTTGGGTCAAGAAGCTTTGATAAGCGTAACTTTTCTGACATACTGCACATTTAAATGGTTTTTCTTCTGTATGAATTAACTTGTGTTTGGTAAAGCTACTTCTGTGAGTACTAAATTTCAGACAAACTGAACATTGAAATAGTTTTTCTGCAGTATGAATTAATTGGTGTTGGGTCAAGTATCTTTGAAAAGCAAAACTTTTGTAACATACTGTACATTGAAATGGTTTTTCTGCAGTATGAATTAATTGGTGTTGGGTCAAGTATCTTTGATAAGCAAAACTTTTGTGACATACTGCACATTGAAATAGTTTTTCTCCAGTATGAATTAATTGGTGTTGGGTCAAGCTACTCCTGTAAGTAAAACATTTTAGACATAATGTACACTGAAATGGTTTTTCTCCAATATGGATTAGTAGGTGACTGATCAAATTACATTTCTTAGTAAAACTTTTCTGACAAATTGTACATTTAAAAGGTTTTCCAACAAGAGGAATCAACTGTTTCATGGTAGAGTATCTTCTAAATAAATCCCTTGACACTTATTGAACTGGAATTTAAAATCAGAAATGAAATGTTATGTGGAATTTCTCTTTAAGTTTTGTTAGAATACATTTCAGATAAATATTTATCTAATATAACTTGTCAGGTGCTAAGAGAAAGAGAACTGGAATGTTTTACAAAAAGCCTTGTCATTTCTCAGTTGTACACCAAGCTTAAGTTTTATCAGTACTTGTATGTTTAATTTGGTATTACCAAGACTGACCAATTACATTATTCTTTTACAAAATATTGGTTGTAAATTAAAAATCTATCCAAAAGTCTACTCATGCTCTAATGATTAATTCACAAGATCATACTTTCACTGCTTGTAATAACTTTCTGTGGATTAGAAAAAAAATTATACAACAGTAAGTATTTACTGTCTCAATTTTTAATAATTGAAAACATGTGTAGATTTATTAACAAATACAATCTTCCTAACTATATGAGAGGTTTAAAATTCTTTTACTATTATACATAAAAATTACATTATAAAAAAATATTTCATAAAAAACGTTTTTCTTGCGTGCTAAAAAGCAGAAAATAATTTCTGAATAAATTGGTCACATGGTAATAGACTTTATAAGAGCTTCTGATTTTTATAAAAATGGAAAAACGTTGGGCGCATGAATTTTATATTATCATTATGTGAATGTTTGTATTACAGTATTAGAATCGTCAAATGTTAACAATTAAATTACAAAAGAATCATTACAAAAGGTTTTCGAAGTATCACGATATTGCAGATCATTTATTAGAACTTTTTTTAATAAAATGCATATGAGTATGTAAAGTTAATTCCAGTGTTGTATAACCTAAACTCATGATATAGAATGTAACAATTGTAAAGTCAATTGAATCAATATATTAATATAGTGAAATTATGTTAAACAGGCTTTCATTTATATATGTTAGAGTATGTTAGAAAGGTCTGGTTGTTTGTGTTCATGCGCCCAACGTTTTTTGTTTTTATAAAAATCAGAAGCTCTTATAAAGTCTATTACTATTACAGTGTTACCAATTTATTCAGAAATTATTTTCTGCTTTTTAGTACGCAAGAAAAACTTTGTTTTTTATGAAATATTTTTTATAATGTAATTTTTATTTCGCTTCCGTTCAATAACCATTCATTTTGGTGAGCATGTTATGTATTATGGGTTTCATAAATTAAGGGGAGTAGGTCATGTTAAATAACTTATAAAAAAAAACAATGAGTTATGCCCCTTTGTTAATTTAGCTTATATGGTAAAAAACGGCCCTCAGAGGTCAGATCGCGGAATGGTCTTTTGATGCACACATGGCAGGCCAAGACCAGCAAAAAAAGTATAATACATCATGGGTCTAGGACTTATGGTTGTTGAGATCTAAGGTGATGACTGACAGACCGCTAATAATTAAAAAAAAACATTATATCCATGATAGTCGGCATATAAAAAAAAGCAAGCAACTTAGCCATTCAGCCACCAGGTCACTTACGTTAACAATAAAATTTAATTTCTTATACTGAAGATCGCTTGATTATTTTGCACTTTCGCTTGACTTATGTAATCTTATTTTGTAATTTAAAAATAAATAATATAATAGTTGAGAACTTAATTGTAAAGAAATTAGCAGAATTACTTTTTTTATAGTAGATCTTTATAAAAAAGAACTGTATTTATGAAATTAGTTATGTCGCAGAATTTTCGATTGCTACTTTTGTTTACGTAAACGATTTTAAACTGGTATACTGTTCTATTAATTCTTTACTTTTGATTTAACGCAGAACCCTAATCGCTATTATTTTACTTGATAAAAATCTTAATCTCTTTTGAGGAAAGGTCTACCCTAGTCACCTTGAGTTAACATAGGGATGAATCTAATTAGACAGTTGATTCAGAATCTAATTAGACAGTTGATTCAGTTTTTAAAATCCTTTGATAGGTCTATCTAAAAAAAAAATAAATAGCATTACCAGAATAATCTCAGGCCAAACATTCATCACTTCCACTTCTCAGGCTCCACTCTATTGCAGTGTCCACTCTATTGCAGTCTCCACTCTAATGCAGTTTTATTCATTGGCAGTGCCTTTGTAAAAAGCTTGACCCTAAACAGTGAAAATGATACATCAACTTCTTGGTTGTCAGAGTCAATCATACACCCCTGTTTTCCAATTAAAATTGAAACTGCTTTAACTATGGAACATTCCCTAATATTTTTTAGCACTTTTCTTAATCTATAAATATGTGTATATAATTTAATGTACAATATTAATAATGGTAATGTGTATTTTCAGTCATTTTGTCTAATATTTTTAGGGCATCGTGATTATAATGGATACTGAAAGATGTCAATATAAGATAAGTGAGCTCTATCAATGTTGAAAAATTAACTCAAACACAATTCCTATGATCTAACCACAAAAATATTTATTAATAAATAAACATGCTTCATAAAAATTGTGTTAATATCTGGAACTGATAAACAAGGGTCGACTGTTTTTACTTTAGGTATAAGCATAAGACTATTTTACACTTACCTCTTGCAGAGCCAAAGTTAATTTTCCAAGATTTTTCTAGCAGATATTATATGGCGCACCTTCTGACACGTGTTATATCTGTGTGTATCTACTCTAGACCAGACAGCAAATGTCAAAATGTTACGAAGTAATAAAGATTGTCCTTTTCCTCAAATCTACATAAAAAGAAAAAATATTATGCATCAGTTTCTAGTTATTGTGAGTAAAATGGTGACACCCATTTTGAAATTATTTAAACATACTTAAACCATTTAAGAAATAATTTTTTAACTTTTATCAAACTTAATTAATGTCTGTATCAGTTGTGAATAATTTCAAAATAAAATGAGTCAATGTCATAGACAGGCACATTGGTCTGAGACATGTGATTTCTCTCCTCCCCTCTGCTTTTGACCTTACTGGACTAAGTTTTGACCAGTTGCTATTTTGTTTTGGGAAATATAAATGTTACCAGTGGACATTCCAGGAAGTCACTAGGAATTGCATGGTAGATTTTGAAGAGGGTATATATATTTATAAATATATATATATATATATAATTTGTTACGGTGCATACAGCTTCAGAATATAGATGTATATAGATCACAGTGTTTCTTAGCCATGTATTAACCGAATAGAGCTGTGTTATAAAGCTTAAAATTAGCTATATTATACCCTTCAAAATGGGAAATTCACATGTCATGTGATCTCTAAAGACATGGAGGACTAGTCTATGTCTATGTAAATAGGACTCATATTTTTTTTCTTTCAAATAAATGCAACCATACAAATCAACAAAATTGCTGGAGTTTATTCAAGGGGAACTCTCTTATGTATCAAAACCAAGGCTCTCATTCATCTCAACCGTTTAAGTAATATTTTTTAAGCCGTTGAAATTTTTAACAATAATTTATTCATCACAGTCATCTCATGTCAAATAATTCATATTTAATCTTGACAAAAAATTATGCAACGACCTCTGGATAAAGCAGCCACTCTATTGTTAGAAGGGTAGCTTGAAAAAAAAATTACTTCAAATATATATATTTAATATATATATATATGAGCATACTTGGTTCGCATTCTTTTTATTATTATTGGCATTATCTATAAACTCAACTGCCATATTTAAATAAACTGCATTTTTTTTTCAACCTGTAATCTAATGGTTGAATTCTTTGCTGAGTCTTATTATCTCTTCTCTGTATGTTTTGGTTAAATTTAGTAAAGGCAGCGGCTACGGATATGTAAAAACACATCCCGTATTTTTTTTTCTTCGAGGTACGAAAAAAGATGTGCGTATTTTTTAGCGATATGATGCTAACCCTAACCCTTTTTTTCAGATAGCTATATGATGCTATCCCTAACCCTAACCCCCTATCCCTAACCCTAACCCCCCTAACCCTTTTTTTTTCATAATGTATCCTTTTAATAAAACAAAAAAATATGCGCTAAATTAGTATCTATTCTGAAAAAAAAAAATTTGAAAAAAAAAAAAAATTTCTCTGACGGGATTTGAACCCACACATAGTCGGCTAAAATCGAGTCTCGGTCAAGCATGTAACCGACTGTGCTAGTGAGCCACACAAACATAGCCTCAATTTTTAATAGGTTATGTTTTCAATTCCAAAGTCTATTTCCGTACCCCGAACAAAAAAAATACGGAGAACTTTTTTACGTACCTGTAGCTTAAGCGTTTAGTAAAATATAACTATTAACGGTAAAAAATATAGGATTACCATTTCTTATTGCTACAATTGAATAAAATTTACTTCCTAGTCCTCGTGTTCTATTTCAACTAACTCTACATTGCTGAAACAATATTGCACACAATATGTGATGTTATTTGTTTTTGTAAGATGTCAATGTCAACTATTCTGTTTCCTTTCCACTGCCAGTTACTACTTGTTTCAGTATCATTGAATTCTTCATCACTGGTGCTATCATGTTTCTTTAGTTCTCCATACAAGGCCTTCAGCTTTATTTCAGATCTTGATGAAGTGGGTGTGGCAATATTTAATTTTCTTTTTAAAGGTGTAGTTTCTACTAAACCTAGTTCCTTTTGATTTGTTCTTTGGCAGTGGCTACGGTTCGGTCCGACCGAACCCGTATTTTTTTTACTTTGGGTACCAGCCATAGATAATATTGCTCCACACCCTAACCCTATCTCTAACCCTATCCCTAACCCTAATCCTGAAAAAAAAAAATTATGTTGTTATATAGCTCAGTGCAGCGACTCGGCCGCTATGCAATAATAAGTAAGGCTGGTTCCCGAAGTAAAAAAAATACGCGTTCGGTCGGACTGAACCGTAGCCAGTAGCCACTGCGTTGTTCTTTGGCACTTGTTACGGGACCGACCGGTCGGTCTCCTCATAGGCCTATGTACGGGAAACCGAACGTTTATTTTTTTTGTTTCCGGGGATTTTCGCGCAAATTGATATCTATAGGTCAGTGCAAGTATACCAACAATTTCATTAAAATAATTAATAATAAAAAGTACGCAGTGTCTGTTATTTTTATATTTGGCATTAATTTTTATCAGGTCTGTCCAAGCCTTATAAAGTCATTTGCTGTTAATAATCGGAGATATTTTTATTTATTTTTTAAAAATTAAATAAAGCTTTGAATTATTTTAAATTACAAAATAAGAATATAGGCCTAAAACTAGGTCAAAAGGGAGTGGAAATATAACCAAGCATTTTTTTTTTCTAATAGTACAATAAAACTGAAGCTTAGTTTGTGTGATGTGCTGGCAGACATTTATTTTATTTATTTTTTTTAATTGAATGTTGCCTATGGGCTATTAAGAGATTTGTTATAGTCAGAAGCATGGGCTTAATAAATAATAAAATCTGAAATGGACTTTTTTTAAATATGACTTCTTACAACTTTTTTAAAGAAATATTAATAAATGTAGTATCTTTCTAGCAACAACTAGTTCATAATAATTTAAAATTCAATTTGAAGCACCTATTTAAATCTATGCCTTGAAGTACTTAAGTACATGTAATTTTCCCACATGCTATTTTTTTTTGGAGCTTATTTGCAAGAAACATCTTAATTTTATTTCAAGTCATGCAGAATATTTTTTTTTTTAATGTTCACATTATTATATCTTACCAGTGGCGCAACAAAGGGGGGGGGGGAAGGCTTGAGCCCAAATCTTCATACATATTTTACTAATACTATATAAACTGTCTATTTTTTATATTTGAGCTGCGAGCCCCCTACCAGCATTTTTTCTGGTTGTGCCACTGTATGTTACCAATACTCTATAACTGGGAAATAAATATTAAAAATAGAAAAAAAAAATAAAAGAATAAAAGGCCAGAGAAAAAATAAAGTATCTTCTTTATTTGCCATCAATTTTCAGATCAACAAGAAACCAAAGGTACAATGGTAACGCCAAAATAAATACATTGAAATACATTTTCTCCAGGATTTCATATTATTTCCATCCATGCACATAATTCTTTTCATGCAATGACCAAAAATTAAGTAATTAAAAGCCAAGCAAATTATTAAAGAGTACAATTATTTTAAAGACCTGGAATGTAAAGAATATTACACAAGTGCACAATGATTTTTATAGAAAATAGTCTAAAAATCTATGTCACTATATAATACCAACAATATTTTATATCATAAAACACTGTGTTTCAAGTCACTGATATCTGAACATACACAAAATGTTCCGTACCTAGCTTAAAAAAGTGCACTCAATTAAAGAACACATGAAATGGAAAGGACATTTTATCCCAGTTTTAATGGTGGATAACTTGTTTATGTTAAAAAAAAACTCTGAACATAGTGATACTGTACTTAAAAATGTTAAATAATATTTCAGTTTCTAAGGCATATTAGCACTGAATATTTCAGGGATTATGTGAGAAAATAAAAGCAGTGACAAATGGACTAATATATATATACATATTTAAAAAGATAATTTGAAATGAATTTCAATAGGCTACACCACGAAGGCAGAATAGACTGCAATAGAAATCCAACAAGAAATATATAAAATGTTTTTTTCTTTTAAAAAAAAAAGAACATTTTTAGGGAAATACTAAAAATGAACATTAAGTTTTTACACCAGTGAAAATATTTCTGTAAAATTAAAACAAAATATGTTGAACACATATATTGAAAAGAACTAGTTGTTGCTAGAAAGATACTACATTTATTAATATTTCTTTAAAAAAGTTGTAAGAAATCATATTTAAAAAACACATCCATTTCAGATTTTATTATTTATTAAGCCCATGCTTCTGACTATAACAAATCACTTAATAGCCCATAGGCAACATTCAATTAAAAAAAAAAATAAATGTCTGCCAGCACATCACACAAACTAAGCTTCAGTTTTATTGTACTATTAGAAAAAAAAATGCTTGATTATATTTCCACTCCCTTTTGACCTAGTTTTAGGCCTATATTCTTATTTTGTAATTTAAAATAATTCAAAGCCTTATTTAATTTGTAAAAAATAAATAAAAATATCTCCGATAAAAATTAATGGCAAATATAAAAGTAACAGACACTGCGTACTTTTTATTATTAATTTTAATGAAATTATTGGTATACTTGCACTGACCTATAGATATCAATTTGTAGCATAGAATTAGGCAAGAAAGCTGTAGAGGAATTAGAGGAGGAAGCTTTACATCCCAAATTTCACCAGCTTGACCTGAATGACCACAGCAGTATCACCAAGCTTAGGGATTTTCTAAAGGAGGACTACGGAGGACTAAATGTACTTGTCAACAATGCTGGTATAGCTTACAAGGTATTTTTTCTCAGACTATGTTTGCATTACTAAATGATATCTTTATGCGATCTTTTCCTCTTCATATAGTCTTTCCATACATTTTATTATAAAACTTAAAAAGAATAGATATTTTTTATAAATTGAAGGATTTCACACCATTGAAGGCTTAAATTTGATTATGATACCCATAATATTTTCATATTTTTTTTTTATTAAAATTTGTCCTACATACAAAAATAAGCTGTTATTATATAGAGTGGAAAGTGTGCCTTCTGTGCTATTCCTCCTGACATTGTAAACAAATATATATTTTGCTCTGCAGAGCTCATCCACGGCTCCGTTTTCAGAACAAGCTGAAGTAACGACTAAGACAAATTTCTTTGACACCCTTGCTGTCTGTGAAGTTCTCTTTCCTTTGTTACAACCTCATGCCAGGCATGTACACAGCAAATTAACAATAAACAAAATTTGACATTTTTTTCTTTTCAAATTTGTATGCATTGCAGCAATGGATGTATATAAACACAATTCTAAAATGTGTTGTTTTTTTTGTCAGAGTGGTGAACTTGTCCAGTATGGTGTGCCAGATGACACTAAGCAGGTGTTCAGATCAGCTGAAGGCCAGATTCACTGACCCAAATATTACCATGGAGGAGCTGGCTTCCTCATCAAACAGTTTGCTGAGTTAGTACTTCTACCTATTAAAAATGATAAAAATACACCTGTGTGTGTCTGTTGGGATATGTGTGTCTGTTGGGGGATATAAATTGTATGATAGCTCTTCTTCTGAGTATTTTTCTTACCTTGACAAAAAAAACAACAACTTAAGATTCAGGATTTAAACATGTATATGGTGGGGCATTCTGGCAGAGTGGTGTAGGTTAGGGTGATAACTATTTTCATTATTTTTCGTAAGGAAACTGAAACCCCTCACATTCGAGGAACAATTATATGTAGATGACAGTAGCAACATTAATTTTTTTTTTAATTGAAAAAAGTTCCCCCTATTTTTAATTTTTCGTTCACATATCGCGCAGTTTGAACTCGCCCCAGCTTGGGGGTGAGTTCACAATATATAACTATTTCATTATTGTTATAACTTCTTTTATTTTCTGTTTCAGGTGCAAATATATAATATATATTCTGGAATATTTTAGAACATTGTGGAATATTTTTTGAATATTTTGGATAAACTATCTCGTTTTCAGTGCAAGATTGCAAGTCTTACTGTCAGGATAGTGAAAGTAGATAGACATGGATAGATAGAAAGACATATTGTTAGACAGATAGACAGATAGGCTAAACAATCTCACACGGATGCCTACAAACCGTCAAATTCTTGGAAACTTCACTTTTCTGTTCAATAGCCAGAAACGGCGACTGGATCGAATCAAAATTATGATTACGGATATAGAATTGCTTTAGAGGGAAATTCTAGACTTTCCACTTTCATTATCCAGCGCACTCATCAGAAAGAAACTCAATTGCCTGATTGATTTATATGACAAAAACAAAAAGAATCCGTCTGATAAATTTACTACAACACTTTCTCAGTTATTTGATGTCACCAACGTTAATGGAGAATGGAAAAACACGGAGGATAAAGAACTCTACCAGAGGCAAGTTAAGAGTGGAGGAAAGATTGGTTATTCAATGGTCAAACAAGCCCCTTTGGAATCAATCCACCCAAGAAAACGAATCCGAAAGACTATCAAAAACCCAATCACAAGCCAGCTCTTCTCAATCGCAACCTATACAAACACATACAACTGTCTCAGAATCTTCAACAAGTTCTGAAACCTCTACTTCTTCACCCGACTTGCCAACCTATTCTTCCACGTCATCTTCTCCTGAATGCAAATCGAAATACCAAAGAGCAAGCACTACAACAGCGGGTTTGCTAGTACTGCAAAACAACATTTCTACACATAAAGCATATGATGTTCTTGCAACCATTGCTAAACAGGGTCACGATGTGCCAGTTCCAAGTCAGGCGGGTGTCTGGAAACGAGTAATCTCTGTAGGACGTAAAATGAAAACCAAAATTGTTCAAAAACTTCAAAGCAAAGAACTCTATTGTCTCCAGTTTGATGGTAAAAGAGTTCAAGGGGAAGAGTATCAAGTAGTTCTGCTGAAAAATATGACAACCGAAATCAAACTTGGTATTATTAAATGTGAGAGTGGTTCTGCCGCGGCCATTCACAAGGAACTACATCAGCTACTTGATGAATATGATGCTTGGAAAAATATTGGCATGATAATATGCGACACGACCGCAGTAAATACTGGTCGTTTGCATGGGATTGTAAAGCTCATACAGGATGATGTCTTGAGCAAGGGCTTTCAGAAGCCACAATATATTGGGTGTCAGCACCATGTACTCGACCTCCTTTTAAAACATGTCATGAATTTTTTTATCCAAGAGCCAACGAGCAAACCAAAACTCAACTATTCCTTCATTGACCAATTAACACAAAACTATGTCACTCTTCAGGCTGATTACCGCCTCGTTGCGACAGATGATGTTAGCACAGACGAGAACCCTGGATGGCGAGATGATTTCAAGTTCTTATATGAATTATGTCAGGCATATCGTCATTACAAAACAACTTCACGTTGGCCTCGCATCAACTGGAAGAAACTACCAAATTTACACCAGGCAAGATGGAACTCACGTGCGATATATACTGTTATATCATTTTTTCTGATACCAGAGTGGCGCAACATCCTCACTCCTGCCTGCAACTTCATCTGCTACGAATGGGCAAATGCTTGGTTCCATTCTCAACACTATAATGAAGCGTCCTTCAATGAACTGTTTACCTCACTCATCAGGATAAAATGCAAGAAGGCAATTAAGTGTTTAAAGACCCATTGGTCAGTCGAAAAGTCATTAATTGACATTCCCAGATCTAACCAAATTGCTGAACGTGCTGTGAAACTGATGGAGGAACTTCATGCAAAATCGAGAAAATTTCAATTTTTGAATCTGAAGTTCATAGGAAAAAATATGTTTTAAAAATTTCTTGTACATTCTGTACATATTACTAACTGATCTGTATCTTATTTGTTAATAAAAGTTGATTAGTTATTATTATTACTCTTTTGAGTTAAGCTAAAAAAAATAATGTCCTTTTTTTTGAAAAAAGAAATATTTTTCCACTTTTTTCTTCCGAAAAAGGGGGAGGAGGGGGAACTTTTTTTAAAAAAATCAAAAATGCAATTGATATTCTTAAATTACACATAAAAGTTCCTCGATTGCAAGTGGTTTCATAAAAATATTTTTTTGTTATCACCCTAGTGTACATGTTCAATGTGTACATGTTCTATGTGTACATGTTCTATGTGTACATGTTCTATGTGTACATGTTCTATGTGTACATGCTCTATGTGTACATGTTCTATGTGTACATGCTCTATGTGTACATGTTCAATGTGTACAACTTTGGTAAATAGACCTCTACAATAAAAATCTGCACCTTGGTGTGTCAATTCAACCTTCCTTGCTAAATTAACTGATGCGTTAAAAGTCATTAACTTATAACCTCTTTTTTTCGAATAGTGGGGAGGGGGGGGGTACATTGAGCGGCCAGCTGTTCTCAAAGTCTGGGTCCACTGGTGTAGGTCTATTGATTGTTCATTTTATTATTTTATTCTATTTCTCTCAGTCAGGTGCTATACGTTTGTCGATGTAATTCCAAACGCATTTTGTATGTCCATTAAATGTGTGCATTAAGCCTACATCTGTGACGTAGAAAGAAATGACCACTTGACCACTAGACCAATTGGAGGGGCGGGGGTGAGGGGGGGGTTATTATGCAAAGTTATATTGGGGGGGGGCGGGTGAAAGGTGCTGACAATTAATGGGCCCCCAAATAATCTTTTGATACAATGGGGCCCCTATGTTTTAAGACGTTTAGACTCCCGAAAATGTCTCCTACTGCCCATTGGTGTGACTGACGCCAAATTTGCTTTTTCTAAATGAATGGCTCAGCCGGCTGGAATCGAATTTCGTAAATCCCAAAATGTCC
This sequence comes from Bulinus truncatus, assembly GCA_021962125.1. Classification (NCBI taxonomy): domain Eukaryota; kingdom Metazoa; phylum Mollusca; class Gastropoda; family Planorbidae; genus Bulinus; species Bulinus truncatus. The sequence continues at coordinate 393,908 of JAGDYQ010000190.1, read as the reverse complement.
TTCACTTTTCTCAATCCTATCGACGACTTTTACTCACATCCTTTCACATTTTGTATTCATTTTAAATAAAATTAATTTACTCCACACAAAAAAAACAATTATTGTGATTAGAGCATTTTTTTTTTACAGTTCACAAGAGCCTCGTTTTCCTGTCAACATCGGCATCACGGGTTACGTGGCAGCTACAGGGGAGGTAAGAAAAGCATATAAGTTAATGCAGTTATTGGTTAGAGTTGTCCTTGCATTATTTTTACATGTGCTTTTATTCATGTTAAGCAATGACGCAAACTATTTGACGATTGGCTCAATATATATTTCAATAAGCCATCTTTAATACGGAAAGGGGAAATAATTAATAAAAGAGAGTTTCCTCTCTTATAAGTTTCTATTTAAATTGCATGCAGGCTTACTAGTATACCATAGATGTACGTGGTGGAAAGGGGGGGGGGTAGATTTAAGGGGTTTGACTTTCTCTGACAACATCCGTCAGACCTCCCCCTCCCCCCCCCTCTTTTTCGGCCCGAAAATCTACACCTAAAGGTGCCCTTCCGGCTCAAAGAATAGGAGTTACGTCAACACCAGAGGTGTAGACCCTGTGTAGTCCACGCAATACTCTATAGATAAGCTTTTTGGGAATTTTCGTATAACCTCTGTATAAGCACCTATACCGGACGAGCCCCCAGATATCACAATGTAATTTTATCTTCCGTCGTCTTTTATCTACTAACAGATATCACAACAGAAACACTGATAACGAAATCAACACCAATCCTTTGAAGAAACTCAATAGCTCTTTTATTTAGTACAAACACACTATTAGCTAAGAAATCCTGAACCCCAATTACTACTGACCGCGTCTACTTCTAATGACTAAGCTCAAACACGACCTCACCGTACAAAGGTCATCGTACAACTAACTGTCTTTCACTGTCCAGTTACACACACACACAGTGACCCCCAGAGAATACAATACCGTCTCCAGTTACACACTCATGCTCTCCCTTGCCCATACATACCTTACCGTTATTCACCCCACAGCGCACACAGTCACTCTGTGACATGTACTATTTACTATCTCTAAGCAAACTGCACCCACTACAAATGTAATACGTTTCACCACTGGACACACTGCGGTATATTGTAATGGTGGTGGAGTCACCCAAACGGCTAGCACTGATTACATGTAGTTTAAAGCTTGTACAAGTTTATTATTATTATCATTATTATTATTGCTTGATGTACTCTAGCTCTATCGTTGCCATGTATAAATACGGCATATCGTTCAACCTGACTTCTACAATAACGCTTTGGGTGACTGGCACTTGGTGTCGGCCATTTTTGTTCACCCATCTTCTAACATTGCCGGATGTGTTCTAAACCCGAGGCTCTCAACCGGTCATGGTACGCGTATCCCAAAGGGGTTCAGGCAACGTTATGCTGGGGGGGGGGGGGTACGCAGATATGATTTTCTTTTAAAAACAAACCAATAGTTTGAAGAAAGGTCGTCAATTTTGCTGCGTGACTCATCATCAAACCACGTGACCAAGTATCCGTATTAGCGACAACCGCATTCCTTTACGAAAATAAGTAGGCCACACATTTCTCGCGAACTTTCTTAATATGATAGAATACCCGTGGCGCGGACTTCCTTTTCCCGCTCTTTTGGGGCGCAGACGCGAACAAAGTTTGAGAACCGCGGTTATAAACTTGTTAGTTTACTAATGCACTAATATCAGTGGCGTACCTAGGGGGGGCGGTGGGTGCGGTCCTCACCGGGCGGCACTTTTTATTACTTTTTTTAGGGGGCGGGCGGAAAAAATGTATAGATTAAATTGAAATACCTAAATGAGAGGGCGGCAAAATCGTCTTCCGCCCTGGGCGGCCGATACCCACGCTATGCCGCTGACTAACATGATATTAACTGGAATTTTTTTTTTTTTTTTTTGCATCTCTTAGCTTTATGAATACTAATCATAATAAAATCACTCCACTGCTAATAACTTTGCTTCGCGGCCTTTTTTGTTTTGTGCCAGAGACATTTTAGTTTTTTCTTCATTTGGTTTTCAGACTCTGAATATCCCAGATGCATATAATGACAAAAGATTTAACTCGGAGGTAATTGATGAATTCACGATTAACATTCTTTAGCTTAAATAACTGTTTTAAAGCCTACATTTTCGCTTTTCTTTTCTTTTATTTCTTCCTATTTCATAAACAAAAAAGTTGTCCTACATTATCTTTACCTGCCCGCTCTGTGATTAACACTGCAACAAAGCTTATTATATATATATATATATATATATATATATATATATATATATATACAAGTTTTTGATCAAAGTAGTAAGAGAAGATGTTTCAGCTGGTGATACAGTCTGTTGTTGCCCCGAGTGAACTGTAGTGGCATTGATTTATTTAGGTCGACGCTGGTACAGATTTCCGCACCAAGGCGATCCTGTGTATGCCGATTAAAAACATCAACGGGAAAGTCATTGGAGTCATTCAGCTAGTTAATAAACTTGATGGAACAGCCTTCAATAAGAATGATGAAAACCTTTTCGAGGTGAGTCGTTCCACCTGGAGTATTAAACCTTGATTATTAGTGTCCGGTGCAGTAGCTAGCTTAACTCGCGCCCCGGGGGCACAATACCTTTTTTAGCGCCGCCCCCCCCCCCCCATTCGAAAACCATATAATAGTGTATGTAAAATATACCATTTGGCGCCCCCTTTGTGAGTAGCGCCCGGGGCATGATGCCCCACCTTGCCCACCTCTTACTACGCCTCGGATAGTGTCGCACTCAATTTAAGTGGTTGCAGTAGCCTAAATGGCTAACCTATTTAGTCCTGTGAGTTCATCTAAACTATAAGTATAGATTGTTTTGTACCTAAAAATGGTCATGATGAGTTTCAATACAATTTGTGGTTTAATGTTGTGTTTTAACAAATGAACTAAGTTGGTGTGCCCCCTCCCTAGTTACGCCCAGGCCCGTAGCGTGCGGGGGCCCTGGGAGGCTGGGCCCCACTGCGTTTAGTCTGGCCCCCCTCTGCTTGTTTACTCTACTTAGTAACATTGATTTCCTGCCCCCCCCCCCGCTATAAGCCTGGCCCCTGCTGTAGAATGCCTGGCCCATGATGTAGAATTTTCACGCTTCGGGGCCGGTTATGCCCCTGCATGGAGGGCCCTCCTCACATACAGATTAGAGTCAAATCTCTTGAAAAAAAAAAGAAAACTACAACAGAGTTAACATCACCAGTTATCGTGCATTCTGGCAGATAAAATAGTAAAGTCACATCCATATGGATATAATGATATCATCTTGTATTTTTACCCTGACCCTATAAACATCAATACCACCAACGGGGCCACCAACGGGTGTCTTTTTGGCCTAGTAGCCTACCCTAGATGCCTAACCCCAAGTGATCTAACGTCTTAGCCTAGTCCCCACACCTTTTTTCAGCTTAGGAACAGCTTTGCTTAGGATATTTTGAGTTTCGTATGAACTTACACCAAGTTTACCTTATCGGTGTCTACTTTCAGGCATTCGCCATCTTCTGTGGCATGGGCATCAACAACACTCAGATGTATGAAACAGCGATCAGGGCCGTGGCGAAACAAAGGGTGGCCCTGGAAGTGATGTCTTACCACGCCATAGCCCCAGAGGAAGATGCTAGAAAACTTAAGGTTTCAAAAATGTCTTTTCCTCAGGGTTAAAACGTAGTATAGAACTATCAGCCTTTGTACACTGGATTAATATGGAACTATCAGCCATTGTACACTGGATTAATATAGAACTCTCATCCTTTGTACACATATCAGCCTTTGTACACTGGATTAATATAGAATTATCAGCCTTTGTACACTGGATTAATATAGAACTATCATCCTTTGTACACTTGATTAATAAAGAACTATCAGCCTTTGTTATATAGAACTATCGGCCTTTGTACACTGAATTAATATAGAACTATCGGCCTTTGTACACTGAATTAATATAGAACTATCGGCCTTTGTACACTGTATTAATATAGAACTACCGGCCTTTGTACACTAAATTAATATAGAACTATCAGCCTTTGTACACTGAATTAATATAGAACTATCATCCTTTGTACACTGGATTAATAAAGAACTATCAGCCTTTGTCATATAGAACTATCAGCCTTTGTACACTGAATTAATATAGAACTATCAGCCTTTGTACACTGAATTAATATAGAACTATCATCCTTTGTACACTGGATTAATATAGAACTATCAGCCTTTGTCATATAGAACTATCAGCCTTTGTACACTGAATTAATATAGAACTATCGGCCTTTGTACACTGAATTAATATAGAACTATCAGCCTTTGTTCATTGGCCTATGGTGCGGATTAGGATAAAAAGGGCCCATTACAAAAACTGTCCAATTTATGGCTCATAGGATTAAGATATCAACTTATCGTCCTAATAGGGAGTTTATTGATAACTATTATTTGTTTAAAAATTTATAGTAGCTAAATTGTTTGTTTGTTTTATTTAATATTCTGTCCAAATGTTTCGAAATGATTTTCTTTTCTTTTTTTTTTTTTGCCTTTTTAAGAGTAAAAATTTGAGATTTAATTTTTTTTCCTATGAAATCTCATGTACAAAAAAGCATTTAATATTATTATTTGTATTTTATCGGGAAGTGTTTTGAATTTGATTCTGAAAATTTATGAGATTAGTGTTAGTCTCAGGTGTTCTATATTTTATCATTCAATAATATTCCAGACTTCCTAAATAAAATAAATACATTTTTACTTATTCGGTCAACCTTTTCTCATAAAGAAAATCTTTGTACAGTACATTTTTTAAGCTCACAACTTCACAATAATCATAGATCTCAACACTCTCATTAAATTTATCAATGCAGAGTATTTTTTTTTATGTAAAAAAAAATTCTAATGTTTTAATGTTTGTGATTTTGTTTTTCAGAAACTGCCGATACCCTCCAGTCAATATTACAATCTTCTCGACTATAAATTTTCTGACTTCAATCTTGATGATGACCATACTATCAGGGCCACCATCAGAATGTTTAAAGATTTAGATTTACTAGAGAACTTTAAAATAGATTATGAAGTAAGTTTGAACAGATTTACTTTACCAGGAAATTATAAGCTCATGTATAGCTTATTAAGATTCTTAACCATTTCATTTTATTTCTTGAAATTGCCCTAATTTCGTTTGCTCTGTCATGTGCAGATATTCTGTCGTTGGATGTTGAGTGTGAAAAAAAACTACAGAAATGTGACTTATCACAACTGGCGCCACGCTTTTAATGTGACGCAGACAATGTTTTGTATGCTGCAAGTAAGTTGAAGATCACACTTGTTTTTTTTTTTCAAATATTAAGTTACAAATCATAAAATTCAGTTCTACTAGCTCCAAGTTAATTTCATAAACATCTAAATTTCTCCTTTGTTTTTTAATATCTTGTCATATGCCCAGCAGTACTTAGGTCCAATAGTGCCCTAGGCTTAGACTTTTTTTTTTAGTTTGGGGGGTCCTGTGAAAATTTATCCTCAGGTTCCTTCCTATTTGATAGGAATTTTTAAAAAAGGACCTGTTGGCATCAAAGTGGTTTACCTCATTTACTCATAAGACTGACTTTGGTGGTTCATATTCAGTACTATGAAAATATTCTAATACCGATACACTGTTAATCAAGTTAAATCTTCAGTTTCTAATCTTCCATAAGTCATCACTACTTGGCACTTACTAATTGTAACGGTTGTAACATCTAACTTTTATGCAATATGTTTACAGACAGGACAAATGGGAAACATACTTACAGATGTTGAGAGGCTAGCATTAATGGTGGCTTGTCTTTGTCATGATCTTGATCACAGAGGCACGAACAACCAGTTTCAACACAAGTAGGTCATTTGCCTACGCAGGCTTCCTATTGCGTTTTAAATAGGGATGTTGTTCGTCTTTGGTCCTTCATGTGTTGATAAATGCTGAAATTTTATTTGTTTATTGAAAGCAATGTGATGCTCAGTCATTTACCAAGATAAGAAACATGCAGAAGAGAATGCCAGTTAAATTTAAGAAAATTGATTATACATTTTTGTTTTAGCTTGGTTTCTTTTACACAGTAAAAAAAATTTTTTTTATTTAATTTAGGACAATGAGCCCTCTTGCTTTGCTGTACAGTACTTCAACCATGGAACATCATCACTTTGATCAGTGTATCATGATCCTGTCTACAAAGGTTAAGTTCCTAGCCTATACTATTGTTGTCTCTAGTACACAGAGTACTAATTATCTGTGGGTCTTTGAAGTCCAAAGGCAGAAGTACAGAGGTGGCCACAAGGAGGGCACTGAACAAATGCATATTTTTTTTTACAACAAATAAATATATGCTAAATGTTAGCTTTTTATTGGTCTGAAATATGTTAACCCAAAGATTTCATATCAGTTCTCAAGTGCTGAGGGCTAACTAATTTTCTTTATCATTAACCTTGTAATTCTAGAATCCACACTTTGGTCGCTAAAAATAATTAGATGCAGAAAATAAAATACAATATGCAAGTCTGTTAAATTAAAAGACAACTCTGTTAACATGAGAATTTGATGAGATGATCTCCATTTGTCTCCCTTTGCTAACCTAATGATGTGATTTTACTGGTCAGCATAATTGGGGAAAATTCCTTACTGCTGTTTTTAGACATTGTAATAAAATTAAGAATATTTAGCCGATCTGAATTTTTAAGTATCTCGCCTCTGTAGATCTAAGAAATTAAAAACTAGCCTATTCAGGCTAAACATGTGCAAAAAAGTGTACATATATTCATACAAAAAAAAACTAGTATTTGAGTAGGCCTATGTAATTATTTATGTCAATTAATTCTATGCCTTGGACAAAATGTGTGTGTGTGGGGGTCAGCTCTGTGCAAGATATGAACATGTTAGTTTGTCATTATGTATAAAAGAATGGCAAGTAATAATTGTCAATTATGCATGAAATAATGTTAAAATAGATACATATATTTTGTTATAAAAATGTCATCTATAATTGTACACACTTGACCTTTAGTAATGGGTAATATTTACTTTTCTTTCAGGGCAGTGATATATTTCGTAATATCTCTCAGGAAATCTACGAACAGGTCATACGTCTTCTTGAAAGTGCCATCCTGGCAACTGATTTAGCATTATATTTTAGGTAATTTCAGCCTCTTAGTTAATTACCTGTGAAATGCTAACCAAAAATGAGCTCGTCAACTTTATACAGTGATATGCCATATATGTATATCTGTCTTTTAATGTGTAAAATTAAGTACCAGTACTTTAAAAAAAAACAAATATATATACACTATAATCAAGTAATTATCAAAATTTACTTTATTCTTGTAAAGATTAACTTTTCAGCATTGTCAAATTAATTCTCTTTTCAAAAATTGTATTAGGCAGGAATATACCAGTAATACAAACTAGTGCAGGAAATTAAAACAAATGTTCACTTATTTTAATTTTTATTTCTTCAGGTACAGGGGAAAATTTATTGACGTTGTCACAGCTGATAACCCTGACTGGGGAGTTGATGAGCACAGAAGCTTATTAAGGTACATTTTTATTAAGGTACATTTTATTAAGGTACATTTTATTAAGATACTTTTTTTGTTCTCTTATATTGAGCAGGTATCTCAGGTATCATTTGCATTTGTAATGAAGTATTGTGTCTCAGTGATCTATAAATTTACATTTATTCTAGTAAAAATGCTTTAGTTCCAAGAAGAAGTAAAATGCCTAATAGATTTAGTGTGTCTAAATGCAGTAATAACTGTAGCTTTCGATTTCCACATGATAAGGTACTGTTAAATTGGGGTTGATACCATTCACAAAGGAAAAAAAATTATTTATCTACACCATTGAAAAACTACAACTTATTTATAATTTGCTGAAGCAGCAGTTCAATATAACACACTTGATTGACTTACGATTCTCTTTTTTTAAATTTCTTGTAAACCCTTTTTTTAATTTGACACACTGGCATCACACCTTCTTAAGTCAGCTATCAATGGATGCAAAAAAGAATGATTCATATGTTCCAAAAATATTTTAAATTTTTTTTTGAATGTAACGATGTGGTAGCTTAACAAACAAACAGATATAGGGAGTTTTTAAACTGGAAGCGGAGGTTGGCCTGAGATGCTTTTGCTCCCGATTAGAATTAAACTATCAAAAATTCTCATTCATCTTCAATGAAGAAACTTCATTGTACAGTGTTGATTTTTTATATCTCTGTGTAAGGGAAATAATTCTTTTTTTTTTTAACGCCGCCATTGCCAGCATGGTAGGGTGTAGTGTGCCTACCACACCAACATTGTTGGCGGCGCTGATGCATGTCTGCCATGCCTACAGAGCGGCGGGGTGAGTGTGCCCGCTATCATCTGCAGGGATGACAGAAAGATGGGTTTTAATCCTTGCCAAACCGGCCAGACCAGCAGGGTGTGTGTACTGCCGGTCGGCCAGAATGGCAAGGAAAGGGGTTTTTCCTGCCACTCGGACAGAGGGGAGGGTGTAGTGTGCCTGTACCCTCAGCCGGAAATGGCAAGCTGCGCAGGTGTGCTTGAGTGGGACGGAGTGGAAGGGTGTTGTGTGCCGGCCACATCCGTCACCACCGCCAGCTGTGAATACTGCGGTCTCGGATAGTCCTCATTGACCACAGTACCACCACCCTCGCAAGTAATGGTTTTTTTTCCTGACTAGAGAACCCCTATGATCCATCCCCCGTGGATCATGGTATGTCTCTCAGACCAGGAAGGAGAGATCACAAAATATCATGCCAAAATATTTGTGTTACTCTCCGAAAAAATTGTCAGGGAAATAATTCACTAGTTTTCAGACCTTTGTAAACACTAAAATCAGTGAAGCATTTAATATACATTGATCTCTTCCTTATAGTTATAAGGTATTAAAAATAACAATAAATGCCCCAGTACTTAAATATATTTATTTGTATTCTAGATATATTAGTTTGTTATGTCCAGTCAATAACCTCAGTTTGAAGTCTCTTAAAAAATCTTGCCTAAAAAACTTATGATTTAATTATTCCAATATTTTTTTTATTACTGAACAGGTCTATGATGATGACAGCGAGTGATGTGGCAGCCATCACAAAACCTTGGGAAATTCAAAAAAAGGTGACACTGGCAGTAAAACTCATTTACACATTGCTTTTTTATGGATGATAAAACTGTTTTGTGTACATGGGCGTTGCTAGGAATTTTTCCAGGGGGGGGGGGGGGGGGCAAAAATTTTCCATGGGGGGAGGCAAATAACAACTTTATGACATTTTTTTTTAAATGTAAGGGGGTAGGGGGGGGGCAAATGCCCCCCTCTTATATGACATTTTTTCATAATGTAGGGGGGCATGAATACACCCATGAATACACCCATGTTTGTGTATATAATGTATTGCAATGAACAGTAAAGGTGTCTTCCAGTCGATTTTCGGCTAATCCCCCCCCCTTTTTTTTTTTAATATTTATTGGGAGTTGGTGCGTATTTTCTTTAAAGAGTATCACAATTTCTTGTTACAGTTTGTTATTTATTGTATAGGTGAAATCAAATGGTCATGATTACTTTTGGCTTTTTTAATCAGGCTATGTTTTCTAAAATTTCAAATTTCAGATTTATTTAAAGTGATAACAGTATTATGCTATCATAATTAAACCTATTCACCAATCTAATATAATAATAGGGGTCTCGCTTCTGCGTTATATCAAAAGTAGAAAACAAGTATTCAAAATGGCGTCATTGGATTAATTTTTTTTTTAAAATCTACAATTTTGAATAGTTTATGCGGTTTTCAAACATGAAACCCAATGGCCAAAATGCCAAATAGTTCCATTTAAATATTTGTTTGTTTTGTTGTTTTGTATTTCTACAACAAATTGCATCTTTAAATTGTTATAAAATCATTAAAAAATCGGATCTGTCCGAAACCAAAAATAACCTACTGATCAAGCCTAAGGGAATATAACTATGAAAAGGTTTTGCAGTGTACAGCTAGTATAATAATATTCTGCATCCTAAAGTACTTGTTCTTCTATAGATATTTTTATTTTGTACAATCTCTTCAGATCGCTTCCCTAGTTGCAAGTGAGTTCTTTGAGCAGGGTGACATAGAGAAAGAGACTCTGAACCTGACACCCATTGTAAGCATACTTTGAGCAAAATTAGTTATCTGGTTTTGATAATTGACATTCCTCATGCAGAGTAACTGTATTGATTAACATTCCTTCAAGCGAAGTACTTATATTGGAAAATATATCTATGAAATTCATGTTTACAGGCCATGATGGACAGAGAGCAAGCTGATAAGCTGCCAGCTCTACAAGTGGGATTCATTGATGACATATGTATGCCAGTGTATGAAGTAAGTATCTTGATAATTATGTCACATGTTGTGCAGTTTTATTTCATGTATAAGTATTTAAAACAAAAGGGATTTTTCACAGGTTTTGTCATTTCAAAAGTAGGACTACAAATTTAATATCTTGAGTAAATAATATTTTATCTTTATGTCATATGTTGTGCAGTTTTTATTTAACTAATACATCTAGAAAGGTTTTTTTAATAGCTTTGGTCATTATAAAAAAATTTAAGATGTGAAGTTAATTTTTTGATGAATAATATTTTATATTTATGTCACATTTGTACATATTTTTCCATTTGTAATGCTTAAACAAAAAATTATTTTTTTTTTATCTATATATATGTTTTGTCATGATAGTAAGAAACTGTTTTAGACTCTAAATAACGGTATTACTTTTTCATCGATAGGCTATCAGCAAAATATCCTCCAGATTAACACCCCTGTTTGAAGGCTGTCAGCAGAACAGGAGCAATTGGTTGATGGAGTCGAGAGCTGTAAGAAAACGTCTAGAAGAGAAAAAAGTTGAAAATGTCAATAAAGATAAAGATGAAGATAAGGAAAAAAATGAAGAGGAGGGGAGGGAAAAATTTTATGAGGATGGGGGTAAAGAAAAGGAATACGATGATGAGATGGATTTAGAAGAAGATGAGGACACGGTGGTAGAGAACTTTAATGTAAATTATCTTCATTCCGGTACTGTGAAGACTGATAATGGTAAACTTGATACAACAACCAAAGATATGAGCCTTGCTTTAGACTCTAAACAATATTTTACTGGTAAAACAGGGGATTGTCTTGTTCTAGTAAGTGGGGATGAAGACAGGATATCCCTTGAGGATAAAGCTCACTTGTTGGCACGGGATGATTCACAGCACAAGAGCTCAGATTTGGAAAAATGGAAATATAATGAGAGTGAGGCACATTTCAAACATGAAGGCGGTAAATTTTGGCCCAAAGGCCCTAAAAGCTTAGGTAAATCAAGCTCAGGCAAGAGGAGAATGTTTTCTTGTCGTGAAAGGCCTCGTGTTAGAGATGAGGACAAGTCAAGCACTTCTTGACAATTACTTCCCCGGGGTTGCCAGGTTTTATAGCACTTTAGAAACGAAATTTAGACACAATTTATTTTAGAGAGAAATTAGAACCAAACTATTTATATTTCATTATTCACAAGTATTGAAAAGTTGTTTTTTCCCCTGAAAGACTTAGTACCATATGAAAAATGAAACACTTTCGTTATGAGCACTAATCTGTTAGATTATAATAGATTTTAATAATTGGTTGTCATATTTTATTATTTGGGATAAGATGCAGGGTAGGATAACTCCTTGTCTCTTATTTTGAAGAATAAAATTTGAGCATTATTTTTTCTCAGGAAAAATTATCCCCCCTTTTTATTTCATTAAGTATTTTTAATTTATTTATGTTTTTTATAGTAATTTGGTTTCTTCGCTGATGATCTTTACAGTTTAAATTCTTTATGATATGTAGCCAAGTTATGAATTTAAAGAACATTTCTTAACATCTTTAAACATACATTCTACATCCTTATTTCCTGAAATAAAGGAGCAGTCATACTTTAAATATTGTATCTTTCTGCTAGACAACAGATAAAGGTGTGAATAATATGTAATAGAAATGTTCCACTCACGATGGCCATTTCATTTTACTGGGACAACTGTTAACCTTTCTGACAACAAATGGGTTATAGAACATGATGCTTAATTGTTTCCCTTTCATCCTGAATTTATCATTAAAAAAAAGTGCAAAAAAAAATTAGAAAAATATTTAAGAACATTTTCTTTCTTCACTTAAAATATGCAGTGAGTCCAATATATTCTTCATTCTATTATTCTACCTCTTTTTTTGTGTGTTAATCTCCACCAGCTCAAAATGTAACTTTGTGACGTCATAAAAAACTTTACTTTATATTTGGATGATGCCAATAATGGTTTTTTTCTCATTAATTAATACTGATCATGCTGAACAAATTAAAGGAATTTTTTTTTTTCACAGAATGAAGAAGCACGTAAATTTCATTTTTTTCTGTTTTATTCCTAACACAATTTTTATAAATTAATAATGTACTAACGTTACTTTTTTTTTTTTAAAGTTTTCTATTTTATTTCATTTTCCTTAAACTTAGTTTTGTTATTAAGTATTTTTAAAAAATTGAGATATTTTCTCACATCATTTACAAGCATTGGTTAATTGCATAGTTAACAGTGAATAAGACAGTTGGAAACATTATTGAAATTAGGGCTTACTTGTTTTTTTCCTTTACTACAGCTCCTGATGAAGATGAGAGGTAATTCTTTAAAACACTGTTCAATACTGTCTCTATTTTAGCAGACTAAGATTTTTTTAATGATGAGTTAATGAGAGAAAAAAATCCGAAAAAAGAAACCAGTACTTTATTTAATCATGTTTTAAAGTAACCAGTCTCTAATGTTATTTTTTTTTTTATATTTTAAATTAGTTCAACTTTTAACATTGAGATTATGGTTGGTTTGCCCCATAACTGTAATATTTTCTTATAAAATTTGCTTTTTCCATTTTAAATATTTAAAAAATCAAGCAGAAATTTGCATTAACATCTTACACCTTACCACAGAAATTATTTTTTTTTTACTAATCCTTGATTATTGCAGATTTTTTTTTTTTAATTGCTTTTATAAAATAATTTATTCTTGAGGGACAAAAATAATTCTGATAATATTTTTTATTACAATAAAAGTTATCTGTTGATATCTTATTTAGCCTAGTTTAATATATACATTTGTAACAAGATGAGGCAATCTCGGGGACTGCTAAATATGTTAAAGGTATCTAAATTAATGCCTTTATACGTATCTACTATTCAAATGCAAGTAAAAATGTGTAATTTATTTACTGTATTATACATATATAAACTTGATGATGCGAACCATTTCATTAACAACTATTTTGTTATATATTTTCTCCTATAAAGGGCTGGCTGAGAACTGCAATGTTACCAGTTGACATCCTGTTTTGTATAAAAACTGTAAAAACTTTCATTTAATTTTATTTATTGTAAAAGCATCTTGTTTTACAGCCTTGCTGAAGTTATTTTTTTTAATCAATTGTTGACTGTAATTTTCTTATAATTGTTGAAGATTTATAAAATTTAACTTTTCTGACTTTAAAAATCAGTTTTTAAGTTAATGTCACTTCTTTAATTACTAATGAATTACATGAAAAAAATTCTGTATTATGATGTCAGATTTATTTTTTTTATGAGACCTGATTTCATATGTCCATTATAATTGTTTTTCAAACACATGTAAGATTTGTGCAACACCAAAATGTTTTCAATGCCTTCCAATGTGGTCTCTAGGTAATGACTAAGTTTGTCTGGAGGAACGATGTTCCAATAGCATTAGGAAAAGAATTTTTTATATCATTATCACGAGTGATCGAGTGATCTATTTGGTTATTTGTAGAACGGGAGATCATCAATATGGCCAATTTGTTTTGCACAAGAACTTTTTATATACATGTATTTCTAAATTTGTACAAATAGTGTTACAAATTACCATGAAACTTTTTTATCTCTATTCTCCCATTAAGCTGTTTTAATTGTAAATTTAATTTGAATACTGAAAAAAAGCATTACAGTATTCTTTTCTGAGAATATTATGATCAGACCCGTAGCCAGGTCAAAGTAAGCAGGGGGGCACCAATACCCAGCAAGGGGGCGCCTTCTCATTTTAGTTACTTTTTCTTTATTTTTTCCTCTTTTTCTTCTTTTTTAAGCGGGGGGGCACTCCACACCTACCGGGGGGGGCACGGCCCCCAGTGCTCCCCCTGGCTACGGGGCTGATTATGATAGTTTCTGACACTACATTGAAATTTGCCATATACTAATCTATTTTTCAAAGAGCTGTGAATTATATAAATAAATATATATAGGTATTTAAAATCATATTTATAACAAGTCCAGATCATTTCACTGTGATATTTGTGTAATCTATAATTACCTTTTCTTTTTTCTACATAATCCTATCATTTTGTAAATGTTTTTTTTAATTAAATTATGCACCACGCCCATTATTATGTGAATTCACCAAATGCTAAAAGTCAAGACATCACCCCCCCCCAACCCCATTTTATGTTTTACATCCCACCCAAGTCCGATTGCAATGTACATAAACTTTACCCAATAAATTTACTCAGTGGTAAAGTTTCTTCTAAGTAATGTCCGTTAGTTATTAATCAACAAAAATGACCTATGGGATGTATTGAATTACTGAACTGAGGTAAAATATATATATATATATTAGCTTTAATATATCATTCCTTAACTGCTGTGAGTGTGAGTTAGGGTAAAATAATGTAATAACCAGAAGGGTTTTTTTTTCCTGTAATGCTTTATGTTGGTGCCAAGCACTGCAGGATTTTGTTCTGTGCACATTTAAAACTTTTTTATTTCTGAAGCATTATTATTTTTTGTTTAATGCACACTTTTAAAAATAAAAAAGAATTTGATTATTCAGTATTCTGTCAATTTTATAGCTTTTTTTTTTGCCCAACCAGAAATCAGCATTTAATATTATAAATAGTATTTATAAGTTAACCTGAATGTTAATGTACTTGGTCCAGCGACTCTCAACCTTTATCTCGACAGTACCCACAAAGGGTACCCCTCAAAGTTCAGCAAACTGACACCCTTTTTTAAAGTAATGGTTGTTTTAAACAAAACTTAAATGTCGTTGCGTACCCCTTGGGATTTGAGAACTGCGGACTTAGTCCCAATGGACATGTACAATGCCTTCATTGTTTGAAATACAATACTGTACAATTTATAACATACGGTTAAGAGCACCATGACAGTTAAATGGATTAACATATTTTTTGTTTTGCAAAAACATTCTACAAGAAACAAGTATTGAAACAGACCTAATGCTATTCCCCAATGTAAACATCATCTAATTCAATAAGCTGATGAAATGTTCTGGTAAATTAAGTGGCATTATTAAAATATTCCGATAAATCTGAAAAAATGTTTGTAAGCCCATCCAATCCTTCAATACATAATCGTCTAACCGAACTATCAGTGTCTTCCTAGAAGGATTGATGCAAGGGAAATAACCTATTTATTAGAAGTTCGTAATAGTTGAACACGGTTATAACCCTTACTTAGTAATCTAATCTTACATCAAAGGTAGCAGCCAGCTTCAGCAGGCTTTTCGACTAGTTTTCTAATGAACTGCTAGTAGTAATAAAATTTTAAATTTATACATATGGAGGAATGATTTTCTACCCAATTTAAACAAAGCATAATAAACTACCTACTTGTCTATAAGGCTGCAGGTACGAAAAACGGTGTTG
The DNA here is from genome assembly GCA_021962125.1 of Bulinus truncatus. Classification (NCBI taxonomy): domain Eukaryota; kingdom Metazoa; phylum Mollusca; class Gastropoda; family Planorbidae; genus Bulinus; species Bulinus truncatus. The sequence continues at coordinate 378,146 of JAGDYQ010000190.1, read as the reverse complement.
AACTTTTAACTTGTGAATATGATAGAACATTGAAAAAATATACATACTCATAAGGTTCCCTAAATATTTAAGATTTTTCCATTTGAAAAAGAGAAAAATCCCTAAATATTTAAGATTTTTCCATTTGAAAAAGAGAAAAATACTTCAATGTTTTTATGATTGACCCCATATTCAGAATTTTCTGGAAAGATCTAATAGCAATAACTGAGTTATTTTTCACTGCTCAACAGTCAAAACTAAGTGCAGGTTTTTACTGATCTTAATACCCTAAACTGCACTTTTATGAACTTGAGCCATTTTTTTTATTTTAAATAACTGAAGATTTTGCAGCACATAGCCAACTGTGTAATATAAATTTAGACAACCCAGTACCTAGCAAGTATAATACACTTTCAATTCAGCAAACTATCTGCAAGTAGGAAAAGAAAGTCTAAAAATATTATGAAGACTTAAAAGTTTATTTAAGAAAAATAATTTCATTTCTCATTCACAATAGATTTGTCTATTGAAGCAAGTAACTCATTTGTAAAGCTGGATTAGAGCTGAATCAGCATTATCATAAAAAAAAGTCAAATTTAACCATTCCACTTTGGGATTGGTCAATTTGTAATTTAATGAATGAGCCTCAAGCTTTTTTTTTGCAAGGGGAGTAAAAAAGTTTCCAAATGTTTTTGACAACTGTAACTAGATAGCTTAAGTTAACTTTCAGAACTTTTTATGTATCAACCAAATAAATTAATGTAGCTGCTATTTAAATAAAATATTCAAGACAAAAACAAATGGAATAATATAAATAAACAAGGAATCTTAAGTCTGGATATAACTGACAAATTACAATCTGTAGTAATTTTTAATTAGCTATATTTTGGAAGGCAAATTTTGTTGAACAGAACCGTTTTATACAATTTCAGTCAATATAAACAAATGAAAAAAATTACTTTGTTCCAAACTGTCTTCCTGAATCTACAATTTACAATCACCTATGAAGATCTATATCATACAATACCAGCAGGTTACAGAAATACTGTCACGAACACTTGCAATTCTCCTAAGTACATTTTTTTTCATTTGTCGTAAAACAGAAGAATCTTCACATGCACAACAAGAAAAGATAAACAGTTATGGCATTTACCAAAATGATATTTTCCTTTAAGGCAAAACAGCATCTAACCAATAGTTATTTTTTTGGGAATGTCTAATAACTCCTTCAAAATTGATTTATTAATTGCCAATATCATTTTGGATTGAAAGATTCCTTAATATTCTAACAGAATTGCATAGCATTTGATATTATAATCCTTTAAGAAAAAAAAAGATCAACATTAGGCCTAAACCAGTAAATAAAAATATTTGAAAAAAAAAAAAACCCTTTAAGGTAATTTCTAATGTGTAAAAATCAATGTACAAAGGACCCAAACTATTAAACTTACAGAGGTCACTCAAAAACAATGAAAAAATTCATTACAGGCTTTTTGTAGTGATCAGAAATTTTGTCAAGTATCTGGAAACAGTATAAAAAAGTTTAGAAAATTTTGAGGAAAAAAAGTTACAGTTGCTCCTTTAGATTAAATTAAAACTATGTACCAGTTTTAACTAGCAATTGAGCATTTTAAATTATTCAGAGACATGCCCCACATTGCTAATCCTGACTGAAAGTTTCAGCTGTGTCATTCAGTTCATGCTTCACAGGCTCAAACATTACTTATCACAACAAAGTTAACAATTTTCATTCACAAATATTCACATTATTTTTTTTTTTAAATAACATATTAGATATGAATTTAAGAGTGGAAAAAAACTTTTGATAAGTTCATTTTAGCAAATTTTCCACAATTTTTTTTATACAAGAGTATCAATTGAAAAGTATATATAAAAAATTAAAAAAAAAAAAAACCTCCTTGCACATACACATAGCTATCATACGACACTCAGACAAAATGGAAGGATGAAAAAGAGGTGGATGGGGATTCAAAATGCTATTTATGACAGTGTGAACTGATATGAGATGTCATGTGTGTGCGTCTTTCCCATTCTATGGCTAGTATGACCATGCAAGTCAAAACAGCCGCAGTTATTAAGTGTAGACATAACGGTAGTCAGATCAGTTTAACATTTATTTGCTACAGTATGACAAGCCTGATCAATATATTATGCATGTCCCTCAAGTTATACAATAAAATTTCACTTTTAAGTGATGAATACTCTGTAGAAATTCAGCAAATGTTAAACTCATCTGATGCGTATTAATTATGTTGTGTCAACACTAAGAGCTACCAACAGCAACCAATTGAGACCGATCTTCCATCCTGTGATGTGTTGGAAAGTATTTTGTTTGTAAAGAATTGGTTACTTTGGAGCAGACTTAATACAGAACAAAATTTCTAAACATACAAGGCTGATGTCAATTAGCCATCTTATTGAACAACAGCAAAAAAAAAATGTAAAAAAAAAAAATTGCGAAAATAAAAATTCAACATTTTCAAAAGTAAAATAGGCAAACCTGAACCCAATTAGATTTTTTTCTAAAACAGGTCTAGATAAATGCCTTTTTAAATCTTAAGAATTTTAAATTCACAAAACAACACCAATGGTGATCTCAATGAAAAAAAAAATGGACGCAGAAAAAAAATTCACATTTTATGGAAATAAGAAATCACACAACAATGAAAATCTGTCTGATATTTACAAGGATAAAAAAAAAATGATGAGACCATGAACACACAAACACCCTGTACAGAAACAGATGACAAAATATAGGGCCAGCACAGTGCCAGCTGTGATGACTAAGCTTAAGTCTAGAGCAACAGACAACTAGCCAAGTCTTCAAACACAAGTGAAATAAAAAAAAAATAGAAGGTAAAGACGCACACACCATAAAAGCAGATTTTTTTAAAACCATAGTCAGGTCTTTGTATCTTTTAAAATGACAACATCAGTTATGTCAGCGACGTCCTTGTGACATTCCACCACGTGGAGCAAGATTGGGTGATCCACGCATGTCTTGCCGATTAAATCCACTGCTGCCCTTCAAGTTGCCTCGTCCGCCAGGGCCACCACGATCACCATATGGAGGTCCAGAAGATCTTCCCATACCTTGTCCACCCATGCCGCCACCTCTGGGCATTCCCCTACCTCCACTGCGTAGTCCATCGCTACTGCGGGGCTTCTTTTCTTCAACATTTAGACGATGTTCGCCTTTATACTTGATTCCATGGCTTGCCTGTGAAGGATAAGATATTTTTTAAAGCAAAAAAAAAAAAAAGCTACATAAAATAAACAAAAAAAGTAGAACCAGTAGCTCAGTGATATTGTACAGCATACAGAATGTCAGACGCAACTTACAAACATCATTGCTACCTGTAAAATAGAGTGGCAGGGCAAGAACAAATAACTAAAGATCGCAAAATTTCTTGATATGAAAGAACTAACACAAGAGGAAAGAGCTAAACGGATTTTTTATAAACTTGTATAAAACAATCGAAATAAAAATGTGATCTAATGTCTGTTGTTTTGATATGGCTTGACAATAATTGTTGATTTTTTATTTTTTTTGCCCACACAAATAAGGGAATTTTTATGTTAATTTATTCTGTATAACAAATAATTGTTATTTCCTAAGCCTATGTCTCAACACAGTTCAGAAACATAAAAAAGTGATAAATCGTATCCAATCACCGTTTAAAAGTTAGATCTACTGAAGGTTAATGATGCACACCATTTCATATTTGGCACAGGGCAATTAACTGTTACTAACTGATCAGCAATTTTTTTATCTCAAAAATTGTGTGACCACATCATAATAGTTGAATATGTATCCATTAGCACAACAGAAAAATATGCTCACCTTTACTTTCAGTATCTCTTGTACAATGTCTGCATTTTCAAATACAACAAATCCAAAATTCTGTTCAGATAGAAAAACACTTTTATTAAAAAATTCCCACTAATTAATGAAAAATACATGTTACCGGTAAGATGCAGCTCAGTTAAAATTTAAATCACACAATAAAAAGTCAGTCGCAACTTACAAGCATCACTGCTGCTAAAGCAAAATATAAAATGTCACTAATTTTCATAATTATGATTGATTTGACCAATCTGAATTTATAAAAGTTGAATTTTCATGACACTTACTGGCACTTTTCCACCTCCGCTTTTAGTATTGATTCTGAGTTCTTCAACTCGGCCATACTCTGCTCAAAGCATAAATAATAATATAAGCAAAGAGTAAAATTCTTGTGATGTACATGTAACTATTTAGCTATTTTACTCAAAAAGTTTTAAACATATACTTGAAAGATTATAACTATTTAATTATTTAAATGGAACATACGTTCAAAAAACTCTTTCAACTCAGCTTCAGTTATATTTAAAGGTAGATTCCCCACAAACAACTGTTGATTGTCTGAGTATTTAGATCCTCCTCCACCAACACTATTAGAGCGACGTCCATTTACACTATCAGCATCACCATCTCCATCACCACGACTTACACTATTTCTTTCACGATCTACAAATCGCTCTCTGGGTGCCCTATAATGAAAGTAAGATGGATAATGCATTGTCCGAATTGCCAGAACTTATAATGGTTAGGTTTACTGGTAGATAACCACATGAAATCTGGCTTTAATTCTGACTCAATTTTACTTGAAGTAGAAAAAAACTACAAACCTTGGTGCTCTCTGAGCCTGTGGAGGCTGAGAAGAAAGATCCTGTTTTGGCAGTTCATTGCGAGATGGTGGTGGTTTAGAGACATGACTTACTGGAGGGGCAGTATAAGAGCTTTGTGTAGGAACACCACCACCTGGTGTATTTTTACTAGCCAATGCTGCCCATGTAACTGGCTTTGGCCCTTATTGTAGATTACATGTAAGTGAAATGTTAGCACACAGAAAAAATATATACATCAAATTCTATTTATAAACATTAATATCATTAATTTAGGACATTCCAGCACCTACCTGGCTGAGGTTCATTAAATTCCTGTTGAGGTGGCTCTGCAACAGGTTTCAGCTCTCCTTTCTGTTCATAGTTCTTATGTTCATATTTCTCCTCAGGCACAGAAACTTCATCTACTCTGCTTGGTTCTCTTTCAACAACAGGGACTATCTCTACCTCCTGTTTCTGCGGAGTAGTTGGAGCCTGAATATGTACTGAAGTAGGCTCTTGAACCTTGATTGGTTCTTCAAGAGCTGTGCCGTTGCTACAAGGTCCAAACATATGCAAGATTAGAAATATTAAATCTAGAAATATTCAATAACAAAGGAATTTCAATCAATCATTAAAATGCAAAATACCTTAAAGGCACCTGGTCATAATAAGGTGAAGAAACCTCTGGACTTTGTGGAGCCTGATCTTCACCATTATCTAAAGCATCCCTTGGATCAGTGATAAACCCTACATAAAATGCAGGAGAAATTTTTTATACATTGGAAGTTAAAGAACAGAATTCTATTCAGCTAGCTATCTTGATTATCGACAGGCATCATCCCAAAGAAACACTTACTGTCAGAGTCATCCACATCACCATCATCATCATGAAAGACTTCGTCTTGATATCTAAAAATATCATTGTGAACATAAAACTTTTTGGGTGTTTGTGGTACCAGAACAAAGGTCTGCATGAATCTTCGCATTGGTTCCCCATTATTGCTGAGCTCCCCAGTTACTTGAACAACAACAGAGTCTTCTACTGTTGCCTGAGCATCCACTTGGCGAATCTTGGCATGACAATCATTGAAGTTAAGTGACACTATCTTCTTATGAATTGCCTAAAAATATTAAAATGTATGCATGTCAGTCACTATAGATGCCAACAATTAAAATGTAAATTAGCGATTTTTAGCAATGTTAAAGAACAGGCTTTAAGCTTAATATTAAAAGAAATGACCAGACAATCTGGCCTGTAGTTACTGCAAAATGTGGGTTGTAGTATTTGTTTAAACTGAAGTAATAAAACATTGGCAACCACGAATTTTTTTTATGGATATTACAAAATACTTAAAATAAACATATAGAATCATAAAATATCAAAGCATTAAAAAATTATAATTAGAAAAACCATAGCATTGTAGCAATGATAATTTTACCTCTTGGCCAATAACAGGCGGCTGCTCATTCCCAGCTTTCTCCACTCCTCCATGAACAAATGCAGAATTGTTGCTGTAGAATCTACATACCAAACAAAAATAATTAATGGGGAATCAGTTACTCAATTTTACTTGCATAATAAACTGTAAATGAAAGAAAAAAACCCATACAGCGCACAAAATGTGTATGGCTAAGGACTTTAACTTAATAAAAAACAAACCGGTGAAGGTGTAACGGTGCTTCATGAAGCATAGTATAATATTGCCGAACAAATTCCCGGCCAACTTCCTGGGGTCCAGGAGTTTCCATTACCATTGTTCTGAGGAAAAAAAAATCAGATAAATCTAAAAGAAAACTTTAAAGATGTAAATGTTCAACAAAGTTATCAATAATGTGTATTATTTATTTAGTAGCTCAGTGTATGATGTACATCATGCTAATCAGACGCAACTTACAGGCATCATTGCTACAGGTAATGTTTTTTTATTTTATAGATCCTTTTTTTCAATTCTGAATTTTTAGACTAAGATAAGAGTAATAAAATTAAAAGATTTTCCCAGTATTTTTAAATGGTCATAGAAAATAATTGTACAAGTTAAAGCTAAGACTAACAGTCTCACCAAAATAATCTCAAATGGAATTTATCAAAGGTAAAGCTAGTTTAGATAAAAAAATAAATAAATGACTATCCAAATTAATTGAAAAAATAATATTCAAATCTTTCAACTGGTTGGTCAAATATATAATGATTTAGTTACTAGTCAAAATATCTTTGATTTACATTTTAAAATACCTATGAAATCAATCAGCAAAAATTTCACAATAAATTGCAGTTTAAATTTTTAGCTGTATTTTTTAATAGTTGTTCTATTAGAAAGCTTACAGGTATGCACACTAATTTTAGAGCACAAATGTATGAAGTTAATATAATTCTTCCTTGGTTTTAATTATTTTAAAATGTTTGGTCGTAATACATTCAAATGAAAAATCACAAGGGTTTAAAAGACATTTCAAAAGCAGCCAAGCATTGCAGCAGTCATACAATTCATCAGAATATTATAGCAACTAGATTCACATCTCTATTTTGCTGTATTTAATTATAAATTAAATAGTTTTGGCAAATTAGAAGAGGCGGAAGATGTATTCAAATGGGCCTAAAATTCCCCAATAATGGCTGGTAAAACAATTTGAGAAGCGGGTCCATATCTCAAATCATGTGATACAAATAAACTATTCTATTAGTCATGACAACAATCAATTGCCTGCTTTCTGAATAATTTTAGCAATGTTAATGTAATTTATTTTACAATGCAGCACCAAAATTCATGATGTGAAATGTGCTAAAAAGAATGATAAAGCTTACAAAGACTGCTGAGGAGCAGAAAGGCTTTCAAATGACATAACCTTTCGCCAACAAACTAGACAAAATCCAGATTTAGACATTGTTTAGAGGAGAAAGAGAGGCAATCTGGCATTACCAGCTGTTTGCATCAAGTCTCAGTCAAGTTTGTAATTGGTAAGTACATCGATAAACGTATTTCCAGTAGGGTTTACAGGAGAGCTGGGAATGACAATGGATATCTAACAAGAATGTATATCTTCATTATTGTGTACAATTTTAATAAGCATCAATACTTTATTTGTTATGGTTAAGTTATAAACTTTTTAAAATAATTGGACCAAAAGTTGATCATTTATTGTTATATTACTATGCTCAGCAAGTAAAATGTTTTGAAAACAATTACATGATAATAATTAGTATATAATATTTGTATGCTTCATTATTTCTAGTTTCTAAACTAACTTTCTCATTGTGATGTTTCAATTCATCACTTACAAAAATGATTACAAGTCACAAAGAGCTAAGTTAAATTACCCAATACAATAATTGCTTTTGAATTTAGTATCTGTATAATACTAAATATTTTTTTTAATAAAGACTACATTTTAATGTTTAACATTTTGTCACAAGCATCATCTACAGACTACACATTGTTACAAGTCAACGGTTAAAATTTTATCTTGGCTTTTAAAGTTGTGGAGTTTTAAAAATAGAATTTGTACATATTGTCACACTGCTTTTAATTTTACCTTCATCAAAAAAAATTGGCAAAATGGATTCACCAAGTGTACTATCTATAAATATAAACTAGTTTTAATGTAATATATCTTTTTTTTATTCTTATCAAAGTACCTATTATTATATTATAATTTTAACAGGTGCATAATTTTCATTAAATTTAAAGCATGGACAATTAAAAAATAACGTTTTAAAGCCATTCCAACATACCCTATTTAATAATCAATGAGTAAATAATATATATAAAAAATAGTTGGGGAAGGGGGGATATTGTAATGTATTGGAAAAAAATGTGCCACAAAGAAAGATCAAAAATGACATGTGACTACTTGTACAATTTTTTAACCAAGTGAAGATCTGATGCGTTTTTTATTAAGCAGATAATTTTTAAAGATTGAGAAAAGTGTATAATATTAAACATACATCATAAAAATATAAATGCGGCATTGAAACAACCGCTACTATTACAATTCTTATCAGATAGCCTAAAATTTTAAAAAATAATTTTAACGAAGTGTCACTATGACATAAGAGACAAAGGTAAAGTTATGTTATTTTACCGAGCAACTTGTATTGAAATATATAATATTGAGAACCTACTATAAAAATTGTAATGGCAATAATAAGTGTGAAAATCTTCTCATTGATAAACTAATACTCATGTAAAAAAACTGAATTTCTATCGGAAATAATGACTGACCATCCATATAGTATTCGGTGACAATGGTGGTTGATCAGATATTGCTGAAATGACAATTGGCCCTTACAACGCACTTAGAAGACAAATACTTAAAAGATTATCACTAATTGATAATACGATATTAAATAACATGTAAATAATGCTGAAATTGAAATAAGAATGTTTTTTTACTTACAAAAATAAATAATTTTCTATCGTAAATTTTATCCCGTACACATGGGATGGTGCGCAGATCGGGTCTAAAATTACTACGATTTGCGCATTTGGACTCTCGTGAAATGTGGGATGGAGACCCCCTTTATTCACTGAACATGTATTACAATAACCTTTTATGTTTTCTACTTTCACTCTTGATGCTTTAAAAAATCTTATCGTTTTGAAAAAATTAAACATCAATATATATCTAAAAAACACATTGACGCGATGAGTTAATTTACAGATACTAATATATATTATTTAAATAGACTTACGTGATTTCACAATGCCAGAAAGGGGCCACATCCGGTACGTCTGTCATTGTTTAAATTTCTAAATTTTAAGTTAATGTACCATTTTTTTACTATATATATTTAATAATTATTATATTTAAAATATACTTATAAATTTGTCAAACACTCTTTATTTTTATTTAATAATATCCATTGTATGCTTTGTTTTGTATACGCATGCGCAAACTCCCTAACGACAAAAAGCGTCTTTTTCACAATTACTATTAGACTATCATCTAATGGCGTAACCTTCATTGCCTTCACTGTTTCAGTTTCACAATAATCTGAGAAGGGCAGGGTTTATGAAGCTGGAACCATAACGATCAGTTTTTATTTTACATTGTTTAAAACCTGATTGAGCAATTATAGCGATGAATAATCATATGGAAGCCAGACGTCGGCAAATGTTTATGGAACGAGTATGTGCAGCCCGGAGGCGTTTAGAATCTCAACAAACTCAAGAAAATCAGGCTAGTTTCATTAGTTGTCTTGATGGCATCGTATTTTATTGACTATGTGTGTACAAGCCAAGAGCTATGAATATGAAAAAATATAAAAACATACATATTGACACTCATATTTAAACTTGTAAAACTATTGTTGTTGTTGTTTTTTTACTTTTAAATTCCTTAAAAATTTAAAGGATAGTGTCCAACTGTCTTAGATATTTTTTGGTGTTATTGTTATGACATTATTGCTACGTTATGTCAAGTATTACAAACTGATAAAAAAAAGTTGCATGTTTACTGTTCTAGTTAGGTTTTTACTAGATTAAACTCAAAGTGTGGCAAGTACTTAAAAAAATTATCATTAAACTTATTTGCTTTTGTTGAATATTTAGTTTGTCTCAAGTAATTCTGATGTATGGTGTATACTAGTTAACTATCAAGAGAATATACTTATATTAATTAAATTATTTAAATAGGAAGGAGCATCAAGTGCATTTACTTCCCAGTCAGAACCTTTGCTAAGCAGTGATGGTGGACCTTCTAAAACAGCAAGGTAAAAGGTTAATTCATAAAACATTTAAAGAAATATTGTTGGCCAGTGGATCTCAAACTCTAGCGATTCATGAACCACTTACTGACTTAGAAACATATTCATTTTCTCAACCAACCTGTTTAAAAAAGTGATGAAAGATAGAAGAGCAAGAAAGTTAATTCATAAAAAAATATGTTCTAAAATTATTAACTATTAAAAGGTCACCCCTTTCAATTCAGCTGGTCTGCAACCAATGGGTTGCAGCCCACACTTTGGAAACCACTGCCATAGGCTATATAAATTTATTTAGCTTACTTTCTCTTATAAAACTATTTTTGAATGATTTCAAATACCCAAATTTATTTTGTAGGCCAAGGATTTTAATAACCTTACTGTGTGGTCTAATATGTAAAGTTGTTTCAACTGTCATAGTAGGTTTGCTGCAAATAGCATACTGTATGTAAAAAAAAAAAAAGGAGTGCTTCTTGTGTTTTATTTTTCATAGTAAACTCATTCCTGTGCTGATTTTTTTTGTTTTTTATTTTATTTGAATTTTTTTTTTCTTTTTCATTGATAATTAGTCAACACTATTGATCCCCTGTAAATGTAACTACATGACAGTGTTGTTTTTGTCCTAAGTGTTCAAATAGATTTTAACCTTTAAGTAAGAAATTAATTTATCTTGTTTTTATCTTCTTTTTCTATGAATTTAAAAAATAATACTATTCAAATTTTGCAGCTTAAAATATTTACTCTTGTTTTGTTATTTGCTAACAAAAAAAAGTAGTGTTTACAATATCATTACATTATGATTATGATTAGGGAATCAGTAGGAAGAAAATGTTATGAATATATATATTATTTATTTATTTCCGAGCAGTTTGCTTTTCTTCGAAATGCCCAGTTTCTAATTCTATTGAAGTATTCCTAAAATGAGTTTCATGTTTGCAGCATATTTGTGACATTATGACAGATTATGTAACAGTATTTTAGCAAAAAAAATTAATACCTAAACTATTTTTTATTATTATTATGTACAACAAACTGGCTAAAAATCGGGTAGTCAGTGTAGTAATAGTTTTCATTTAATTATTTCTTAACGAAAAACTAATCAGCTCTCAAAGAAAATTATACTATTTTAAAATATTTTCTTTGCACTACAATGATATGTTATTTTTATTTATGCAGATGCAAAAGAAATTGTTGCATCTTTTAATTGAAGACCATGACCGAAGCAAAAAATCAACAGATTGCAAACTAATTATCTGTTTGAATGTTTGTTTTAGTCCTCCTAGCACTCCTCCTACAATTAGGCATATTAAGAATTTGATAGTCCAAGTCATTAGATGAAACTCGAATTGTTTGAACAAATATAAATGATGTTAAAGAGGTGTAAATAGGCAGGAGCAGTCAGCCTCAGACTGCACTCTCTTTGCCGTCAGGTAGGGGTAGCATCTGGAGTACTTTAATACTCTTTGGCACAGGAATGGTAAACATAACAAAGCCATTTATTAGGGGGGGGGTGACATTTTTTGTTCAGTGTAATTTTGTAGGTTTTTACATAACAGACTAAGAAAAATCTACCAAATCTGTAAATGACTTTATGGTAGTTATAATAAATGGAGCTTTTTTGTAGCTTATTCTAAATAGTAGAATTAAATTTTGAAGGACTATAGCCACCAGCAACAAATTTTCAATTATTGTTTAAGTACTAACAAATTATTTTCAATATTTTGGTATCCAGTTACTATTTAATCAAAAACATTAAAATCCTCAAAGCTGCCCATGCTAGGTTTTATTTTGTCCAGTAAAATTTAGTCCAAATCACTAATGAATGAGTTGCGGGAAGCTAGAAATGTAATGGCGAAAAATTAAAGAGCATAACAAAGTTTGTTATTCTCTAACTTGGGGCCATGGGTTGGACAACATTGTTTTAGAAGATTTTGATAGAACTATTCTAAATAACAATATATTTCTTGAAGAATATTAACTAAGATTTTTTGTTCCTTTGCTTTTTCCCCTGAGTGTTTGTTTTATAAATTTGTAGCTTTTCACAATTGCATTCTGATTATTTTTCATCTTCATACATCAATTTAGATATCTGAAATGTGTTATTAAGTTTCCTTTAATGTACGGTAGTTGTTTGCAAAATTGTTTGTAAATTAATGATGAACGATACACATACAATTTGGCAATTGAGATATTTTTTCTCTTTGTTTAGGACTTTACACCAGAAAGACTTCAGGGTTGTGGTTTTTGAGAAAGTGATTCACGATCCAAATTTTTATTATCGTTCAGCCATTGAGCAAGGGGAGAATCCTCCTCTTCATGTTAATCCCATTTACAAAGTTATCTATCCTGGATCTTACTCTGAAGTTTTTACAGAAAAAAAGAATTAGTTTTTAACCTGTTTAAGTCTTCTCAATTTGTTTAGAAATATGTGATTGAAGAAATTATTAAAACATTTTACATTGCTGATGCATTATGCTCATAAAAAATGTTTCTCAGGATACTAGAGCAAAAAAGCTTGTATTTTTACTCAGATTGACACTTTCACCCTATCGGGTGAATGAAGAAGGCCACAAGAATAGATACCGCAACAGACAACACTTAGCTCCACACTGTGATAAAGCATTTGCCATTATGTACCCTGGATGTGATAATACAGACTATGTTTCTCCTGAGACACACAAGAGATGGAGGGAAAATAGTTTTATTGAGAAATATGAAATAAGTAACAAAGTGAATGGCACATTTGAGATAGAAGGCCTCAAAATCAAAACACATGTGGAAAACCTGTCTTGACCATGAGACACATTTTAAAGTTTTCATTGAATTTAATGATATGTTATTTATTTTCGTTTTTAAATACTTAAAAAAAAACCAAGGTGAATAATGATTTAGGAAGATGTAGTAAATGGTTTTGTTATACATGTAGTTGCTATAAGATTACAATTTCTTTTTGTTCTTCAGCAGAATGTTGTATTTTTTCCTCAGTGATAATATCTATTATTAGAATTTTAGTTGTTCCAATCTTTTTATGCACATACTTTTTTTGTGAGCTTATTGATATAACTTTGTGTATATCAATAATGTCAGTATCAAGGTCAGATGTGAGCTGTAAACTAGGAAACAGCTGCAAATGTCACATTTATTTATTTTGTCTATTATTGTATTTACTGCAGTTTTTTTTTGTTTTTTGCCTTTTCTTACCACTACTTTACTCTCTGATTTTTCTGTCTTTTGGGTGAATGCTTTAAGACTAACCATTATACAGTAGTACCTCCAGCTATGAACTTAATTTGTTCCAAAAATCAGTTCCTATCCCTAACAATGAAATAAGCACAATTTGTATGAATATGAAAGAATCGTTCTTTTTTTATAAACATCAGGCTATTTACCTGACAAAATGCAAAGTATAGGTATATTTCATGTATTAAATAAAGAAAAAGAAAACACCCAAATAAATGAAACTTAAAATAAAAATAATAAGATTTTGTCTAATTTTCTTACCTAATACATGTACATGTAAAAAAGCATAGGAAAATTGTCACTTTTTTGTGCTAATCTGAAGAAAATATAAGACAATTTTGTCATGTCCTTTTCTTGAGAATCTGTCAGAAGTGGGCCATGGCATCATCATTCTCTTCCCTGTTAGCAAGGAGCTTGTTTGTATAATGGTTCCCTATGATCATTTATCTCCAAAGTTAAACTTTTCTCTCTCTCTTTGGTCATAATTTTAACTCAAAGCACTGATTATTAACCAAGACAAAAAAAAAATGATAAGTTGTTCGTAACCTGAATGAACTATTTTTTACCTGGGATGATCATTACCCAAGGTTCCATTGAAACAGTATTTTACTGATATTGTTATATTAAGCTAATATATGATATGATAAACTAACATGTTAGACTTAAAAGAGAAATTTAACCAAAAACATGCAAAAGATTTAAATTTTAAAATCTTTTTTTTTAAGATTCAAAGTAGTAGTACATGAACTTGTTTAATTTTGATGGGCATTCTGCAAACCATTTTTATATTTTTCTTGTTCTCAGGGCTCCAACTGATAAAGAGCAACAAGTTGTTAAATCTTATTATAATTACACACCAAGCCATACAAAAAAACTATTGACTGCTCAGATGCCTCCCAATTCTAAACCCTGCCCTCCATCACTTCAAGGCGTTAAAAGAGATCACATTTATAAGATACTGCACCCATATTCTGAATATTAACCCAGATTTGAAAAAATAACCTTACACCACTTACTTATAAACTGTGATCATTATTAAATTATTATGAAGTTCGTCATCATTGAACATTTTCATTTTTTTTTAACAGGTTTTTTTTTTATTTTTTTGGAATATATATATTTAAAAAAGAATAAGCCAGTATTATTTTTGCCATTCGGATGAATTGGATTTTATTGTGTTACTGCTACAGTATTATTAATTTTTGTTTAATGTTATACTTCCATTAATACTTTCCAGATTTTTTTCTTTTCAAGCACAGTTTGTTTTTTTTGCCCTTCCAATTTATTATATTTGCACATCTTTCAATTGTCTTCTTAGCTTGTGTGTTATATTGCAAAAATTTATTTAAAGTTGATATAATGGAGAAATGAGATAATTTTCTCCTTTTTTTTAATTTTTTAGATGGTTTTTTGTGTCATAAAAATAATTTATCACAAAAGTATAGAAATTTCTAAAATGTTTTTATTTAAATACCATTAAAAGCTCCACATTAGAAGGTAGTTAAAATTGTAATTCAGTTTTGATATGGAAAATATAGTTTAAGAAATATATAATCATTGTCATTTCTGTCTTATAAACTGATTTTATAAACTGGATTTATTGTGACAAGAGAAAAAAACTTTATTTTGAGTAATTTTGTAAATGTGTTTACAATTTTTTTTTTTAGCTTCTTGCCATTATTTATTGCAGGCAGTTTGTTGATATCGGAGGTCATACTTTCCACAGACATTGCCATATTCTCAACATTCCAGATGATCACATGTACCCAATAATGAAGCATAGAGAACAAAATTTTCGGGTTTCCCCTGAATTGTTACCACCTCGAAAACCCCACTTTAAAGTTTAATAAACTGTTTTTAATTGCAAGTGAAATACAATTGAATGATTTCTAATATTTTATACCTTAATTAATCTGTTTATCAATTCAGGACTTTTAATTTACATACATTTCTCATCCAAGTAATATTGTCTATCACTTTGTTTAAAAAATGGTATATTATAAAATAATTATTTAGTATTTTTTCTGAATAGTTTTTTTTATTCATTTTTACTTTGTAGTGTAGAAAACGTATTGGGCTTTCATAAAGCAAGCCTCTTAATTGGTTTATTTGTTCCGATTTAATAGAATAATTAGGAACATTTAGATTATTTGATGCAACATAAATACCATCAGATATCACTGTTGCTCTGTAGGTTTGTGAACATCTGGATACAGCCTGAAAAGTTAAGAAGAGATTATGATCATAGTCGAAATGGCCCTGTCCGAGATCAGACCTGGCACTCACTTGAAAGAGAACTGAATAGCAGGGAGAGGTGCCTCAGCTCCAGCAAATTGCCATCTTTCAATTTTTATTAAATTCACCTCAATGGTAAACCAGGGAAGAAAATTAGCTAGTATTTTTTTTTTTCAGAAAAATTTTAGTTACCAAAAAAAGGTATCAGAAATATATATGCTGCCTAGTTGTCATCCACTCAGTATTTTCACCTAATGTTTTGAGAAATTTTCTTTTTACATTGAACAACTTTTTAAAACCTTAAGTTCTCTGACACTGTGAATCTGATATCTTAAATGAGATAACCTGAAATTTATAACATCTTACCTGTGAAACAGTATTATGTTGATTTTGTTTTTGTCTTGAAATCTGATTCATTATATTGTGTTTTTTTTCCCTTTGTTTTGTTTATTGAAATATTCTATTGTTTATACAGACATTAAACTTTTTAGTGACAGGTATTAATATTTTTTTTTGCATGCTTTTAATGGCTGTTTTAAGACAAAGTGGTTGGATCTGCATTTGCACTTCAGTAAAGAACTAGTGTTACTCTGGGGAAAAAACTTTGAAATATTTACAATTACTGTTTCTGGTATAAACAGGTTTTAATTTAAAAGGCATTTGTTTGCCAAAAAAGTGTACAGCAATCTTTTAACTTTAAAAAAAAAAAGATTGTTTGAATATTGCCTATTAGGTTTCCAGATCAGGGTATACTTTGTCATAGTAACTGGGTCGAAATTTCCCAGTTTAAAAAATATGCTGCCTAGAATGTTTGAAATTCAGAGACTGGGCATTAAATAATTTAATTTTCTTTTCACTTTGTTCTAATAAAATATTAGCCAATTTGACTTTATATTTGGACAAGTCAAAATTTTTCTATAAGTATGCCAGGTTAAGATCCACTAAGTCCTGAAACTGTTTTTATAAAAATGTCTTCAATGTTGCACAATGGATTCTCCCTGTACTGTTGACTTAATTTGTGTGTGTGTTTATAATTTCATTTAAAAAGGCCTAGTTCAAGTAAATTGTTGTTGTTGTTGGCTCAAGTTAACTTGGGGGGCCCACTGATTATTCAATATTGATCATGGATAATATAACAACATTTAAAATAAGGGTAATGGAATAAAAAAAAAACTGCCATCCTTTTAGCCATTACATTTTATTTTTACCACTTCCTGATGACTCCATTTTAATAATACAAGATAGAAATACTTACTCTTTTACTAATTACATTGTTTTCCCAACTAGTTTTGAAAATTGTTCAACAATTATGACCCCCGCCCCTTTCCCTCTTTCTCTCTCTCTCTCTGTGTCCTTTAATTGGGTCTTAACAACAGATTTGAATTTTACAGGAGCTGAGAGTGGGTACTTGATAGGCCGTAGCGTGTGGGGGGGGACAGGAGGGCCGGGGCCCCCTGCATATTTGTTCTATTTAGTAAAATGTATTACCTGGCCCCTCTGCTCTATTGCCTGGCCCCTGCTGTAGAATGCCTGCCTCCCCCCGGTAGAATTTTCACGCTACTGGGCTGTGCCGAACCTAGGGATGGGGGGGGGCTTGGCCAATTTGGAGGCCCCTATATTTTGACGTTCGACCCCATGACATGAGATAATGTACTTAGTATTTAATGTAAAAACAAATTTTGTGAGGCCCCCCTCAAGCTGGGGCCCGGGGGGACTTTTGAATCGGTCCCGTCCCCCCACCCTAGGTACGCCTCTGGTATTGGAGTAAATTTATTACTTTTTTTTTTTTTGGAGTACTTGTACCTCCGCCTAGGGTATTTTGTACTCATAGACTTTCTTGCAATTTTAAAAACGTGTGGAATGTACGTACATGCTTGGTCAGTACCAGACTTTTACCTATCCATAAGATCGACTATGTCGGTAAAACTTTAAAACTTCGGTTGCCGTAGTCTCTAGAACCTTACAACAAGAGCAGATAGACACAGTAGGTAATTACCATTACCCTGCTCGGGGGAGGGGGGGGGGGAAGGAGGTCTCCAAATTTTCCTATGCCTATCTCTTTCTCTCTCACTCTTTCTCTCTCTAAAATTTGTGAAATTAATTTCGATTAGGCCTCTACACATGCCCGTAGCGTGCAGGCCCCCCCCCCTGCGTTTTCCCTGGCCCCCTCTGCTTATTTGCTCTACTTAGTAGAGATACATAAAGTGTCTGACCTGCCCCGCCCCCCTGCTATTGCCTGGCCTCTGTTGTAGAATGCCTGGCCCCTGCTGTAGAATTTTCACCCTACGGGGCGACATCTACATGAATAAAAAATGTCTCAGTTACTAGAGGGTTCGCACGTGATGATGTTTGAAACAAAGAGAAACGTATGTATCTACAACCTGTGTTATCACTGACATATATGTTAAGCTCAGCGAGTGTAACAGTCATAATTTAGGTTATTTGTTTATTTATTTTAATGAGATACCGTGTCCACACGTTAAATGATCACATCGGCATGCGTAACATAATGTCCAACGTAGTATTCAACTGGCAGCGGCGGCGGTTTTTTTTTGTTGTTTGGTCTAGGTATCATCATGGGCAAACTGTGCCGTTCCTAGGCCTCTATTAATAGCTAATGATATCTAATCGGCCCGGCCCATTATGTTGCCAGCCCAAAGAAAAAAGCCTCGGGCTCCTTTCCAGATTTACTTAAGGCCAGTGGTCCCCAACCTTTTTCTCGCCACGGACCAGTCAGCGTTTGATAATTTCACCGCGGCCCACTGAAAGGGTGGGAGGGGGTGGGGATCTTGATTACTTCTCGTCCATGGAAAGACGTACAACCACGAGATAAATAAATAAAAAGAAAATAATTTAATGTTCTTAGGTGGCCCAGTAACATACGTTCCACGGACCGGTACCGGCCCGGGAGGGGGTTGGGGACCACTGCTTTAGTCTATGCCCCCCTTCCCCCAGATGTACCTTTGCCTAGGGCCCCCAAGATGTATCCGTTCCATTGAACCCTCAAAATTGTAAGAATATTTATGTGTGTGACATATCGTTTGACCTCTGTCCCATTTCACCCCAAATGCTCCACACAGTAACATACGTAAAACGGATATAGAAGAATTAAGTGCGCATCGCTTCAAGCTAACTAAGGCAAGTATTAATTTTGATTTCTAATGAAAATATTGCAACAAAAAAAATGGTGTCAACTATTTTTCACTTCAGAGTCATTCTTAGGTTCTAAGACTCTTAAGAGATCTATTGTGACCCAATGTAAAAGTACCCGTTAGTGCCCTTATAGCATCTGATTTAATAAAAATGTTATTGTCAAAAGTGGTAGGGCCTAAGTGAAAGTGACTAGGGCAGCTCCAAGCCACAGGGGGCCCACGAATTTAACCATCACACAAGGCCCGAATATTTGTAAGACTGTGACTTAAGACCCATTGGCGTAAATAGGAAAGGATTGGATAGGTGGTTCGCCCCAGGCGGGACTTACTTTGCCACCATCAAGAGGGGGGGAGGCATTTTCATCATGGGCTTCATCTTAATTATCCGCATGGGCGCCACCAGTGCTAAATACGCTATGCTAAGACCGCCCCTGCGGTAAAGGGATAGGCTACCAGATTACCGGATCGTTGAACCAACACATTTAGAGCAAAGCAAATTAATTTCATTCATAACCCTTAGTTTCTGTAAATACACTGTAGGCCTATTGCAAAAAATTATGCTCGTAAGACTATAGCACTGTAGATGACAACAAGTGTAAATCAAGCACACCATTGCGCTGGAGGTGTAGTCGGAGAGTCAGATGGCCTCTGTAATGTAATACTGTAACAACTACAAAGTAAGTTATTGTAAATGACTATTCTTTATATATATATATATATATATATATATATATATATATATATATACAGTGCTTTTTGTACCGGTACGCACCGGTACGGCGTACCGGCACCTTTTTCAATGTGGGGAAAAATTATTACTTTTCTTGTATTTTAAGAGGATTTAAGTTGGTTATTTATAAAATAAAATTGTTTTAGACATTTAGTATATTGGCAGTTGTGATTTAGCTTGCATCGAGGTGCGAACTTGTAGTTAAAAGTTTGGCAATCCATCACTGTGTAGGCCTACCGACACCAATTTGTTTAAACAAAAAAGCACTGTATATATATATATATATATATATATATATATATATATATATGTGTGTGTGTGTGTGTGTGTGTGTGTGTCAGGGCTCGATTTACCGCCGGGGATATCCCCGGCACTGAGATCTGCCTTTCCCGGCCCCCTATAGCTAATATATTCCAGGCGGGGATGAAACCATAGACATTTATCCCCGGCACTGCATAAATTTATTTTCCACCCCGGCACTGATTTTTTCTTAAATCGGGCACTGGTATCTGAGTGTGTGTATGCGTGTGTGTGTGCGTGCGTTCGTGTTTGTGTGACGAAGTCCGGCCTTGAACAATAGAAACAATTCAATCATTCAATCTATGTTGTTCCAGGAAAGGAGCACTTGCAAAACGGTCACCAAAAATAATAGTCCAATTAATAGATCAACGTTGCAGCGATATTGAACATTTAATGCCAAAAATCGTTGTTGTTTTTTTTTAATCTCATGTGACATAGGATGTACAGACGATCTCGTGCGGTCCATGCGTAAACTAACAAGAAGTGTTCTACGGCTACGCGATGTGGCTCAAACTGTTCATGGCTCTGGCCTTTTCACTAAAAAAAAAATAATAGAAAAAAAAATACACATGTAGATTAGTGAACCATCAATGCTAAAAGTAAGGACAAGCCGGACTAATTACGAACAAATTCGAAAACAAAAATATGTACGGACTAGGGATGGGCCTGCTCATATAGTCCCATGACGAGCAGTGTAAAGAAAGGCCCAAGATTGACTATTTATTGAACTTGAGTGGGATTTTAAAGTTTATATTAGTTAAAGATTAAGCATTATTTGATTTTTTTTGTTTACATTTTACTTGTAATCGCAGTTGATAACATCTTTTTTTTTAACTGATCTAAATATATATATGTATATTAAACTTTATTTTTGCTTAATGCCCCCCTCCCCTCAAACCCAATGAACCCTTAATGATTGCACGTCTCGTCGTCCTAAGCCAAAACGTCCCTGGTACGGACAAACACAAACTGTACGTAGAAAAAAAAGCATACGAATGTATGGTATATACACACACATACTACATATATACTAGATATAGTATGTCTATGGATATATAGTAGTATATACATAGATATATAGGACTTAATATAAATTATTTCCACTTATATATATCATTGGGTGTATATATATATATAGTCTACATCAGCGATGCTAAAATACTGGTCCGCGGGCCAAATTTGGCCCTTTATGATAATTTTTGGCTCCCACAAGTTTAAAAAAATTATATACATACATTATATACATACATATATCAAAATTATATTTTTGGCCCTCCAAATGTTTTTGGCAGACAATAATGGCCCACAGAAAAAAAAGGTTTAGCATCACTGGTCTACATGTATGATCTAAATACAGAATCAAAACCGGAAGTCAATGCAGAATAGAATTCCCGATTTTTCTTATTTGAAATGTAAACATGTACATGTATTTTGTAAACGTATGGAATCAGTGTTTGTTCATTAATTTTAACATAGATATTTAGTGTTATATATAATTTGAAAATCTTTCTTAACATTTTACTTTATTGTTAAGAATTTCGGTACAATTCATAAAAACATTTTTTTTTCAAAATTGAAAAGGCTCTGGCTACGGGAAAATTAAATTATTGAAGTTCAATGATTGAACTCATTAACAGACACTGATAGCATTTTGAGAACTTTTAATACTTATTAATAGTAATTATAATTTTAATGTTTCATTGTTGAATTGTAATTCTTTTTTTTTTTTTTGTAAAGGTAAAAATGTCCAGTATCATTTGTTTTAAAACTCTTGGACTTGGTTCATATCGATGTGTTTCTGTGTCAAAGATTGCCTCTTTAAAGTCTTTGAGATATCTAAGTATACATGGTATTCATTTGCCCATTAAAGGTTACGCATTTAATAACTATGAACAGGAAAAAAAATATTATAAGCTGAAACCGCCAAGCAAATTTAATTTTGCCAGAGACTTCATTGACCAGTGGGCTCTTGCTGAACAGGTAATTACTTAAATTTTGCTTCCATTATAAATTTTATTTTTTTATAAATAATACATTTGTCATATATAGTAATTAAATTGTTCTCACAATATATATTCTGCTAATTTTAAAGAAATGTGCCTTGGCCCAGGATACCTCTAATTTTCATTATGTTTACAAAGCCATTTTGGCATGCAAGCAGCACAACCATTACAAAAAGGCAGTGGCTACGGTTCGGTCCGACCGAACCCGTATTTTTTTTACTTCGGGTACCAGCCATAGATAATATTGCTCCACACCCTAACCCTATCCCTAACCACTGCGTTACAAAAAACTAAAAATTGATGTTAGAATAAAAATGATACAAAATAGAAACAACCGTTTTAGGCATAAAAATAAAACTCTTGTGTAGAAAATCAGACAATAATTATGCTAATACGTAAACTTTTTAATCAAAAATCATGTTAAATGTTTTTTTTAAATGTATGAATCCATCCTCGCTAATCTGTAGAGCACACAAATATTATTCTAGTCAGGCTTACGCAATACATCTAATCCAGCATTTTGGTGGCTTGATGAGAAAACTGAAAAGGAAATTAAACTGTCTTTTCAACAGCTTTCAGCTCTCTCTCAAAGGTGATTTTTTTTTTAATATCTGGTTTAATATTCAATAAAGTAAAAATATGTCATAAACTTATTTTAATAATTCAATTATACATACATTTTAAACATGAAATTTTCTTCTAAAAAATACATCAAGAACTGCTAATGCTTTAAGTGGAGGTTGTGGTTTGAAAAGACAAGATAAAGTTATTGTTATACTACCGAAAATTCCTGAATGGTGGATTATATTTCTTGCTTGTATTAGAGCAGGTAAGTTTATATTTTATTATTAAATTTTTTTTTTTAATAACTTAAAATATTATAATGCCTGATAAATGTTTTATTAATTATCTCAAGATTTCACAATATGTCCTGGCACAACAATGCTACGAACTCATGATATTAAACATAGGCTAAAGATGTCTGGAGCCAAATGTATCATCACAAGTCCTGAATTAGTTCCATATGTTGAAGAGGTATTTGAAGAAAAGATAATTCATTTTTGAACTTAGCTAACAAATTTGCAGTGGGCGGGGGGGGGGGTAATAAAAAACTTAGATATTTTTGGAATACAGAATGGTTAAGCACATAATGTTTAACCTGAAGTCTTGTATTTGAACTTTAGTGACTGCTGAACTTTTTTCAGTTATCTATAAAGAGATAATCAACATTAGTTAAAGAAGACATTTTTACTAACCCTGCTATCTTTTTTTTTTTAATGCTGTGACTACTAGAACCAGGTGTAAATGACTATATACTTTACTTGCCCCTGTAGCCTTTAGGGATTTATTAGAAAGTCTTTACTTTATGGACCATTTAAATAGATACATGTATATATAAAGGCAGTGTGCATTATTGAAACTATGAATGCAAAATTTGAATTTTATAACTAGGCCTTATTTTTAAAATCTCACTAATTATTAAAGCAAAGTCTGATAAATTATTTATTTGCTCAGCATATTAGTATATATTGAAACTCAGCAGTTTATATAATTTCTGTATGTTTATTACATTTTGACAGGCTTCAGAAAATATTGATCAACTCAAGCATAAGATTCTTGTTGGGAATAAAAATGAAACAATGTAAATATTTTTTTTTAAAATAATTTATATTTTAATTGTGTTTGAGATGCTTAAGACAGTTTTATTTTACCATTTCTGAGTAATTCCATTTCTTTTGTGAGCTATTTTAATGTATTAATATTATTGTTTTTTAAATTGTAATTAACTTCACAATTAGTTATCTGCAGGCCTGGCTGGCTACATTATGGCACTCTGGTTGAAAAAGCATCTAGTGAATTTGTTGTAAGTCTCTCATTTAGATATTACAGTAACAGATATAGGTTAAATAAAATTTTTAGCAATGAAATACTTTTGCATTTGTAATCTACAATGCAAAAGTTAGTCATAGGCTTAGAAACCTACTGTTAAACCTTTTCTGTTATTATAAATTCTTTATGATGTAAACATTTTTTACAATCATCTAAACTCAGTGTGCGAATACAAAAGCCTCAGATCCCATGATGCTTTTCTTCACCAGTGGAACAACAGGTGCTCCTAAGATGGCAGAACACAGTCATGTTAGCTATGGCTTGGGGCATATAACAACAGCCAGGTACTTTATATTAAACTAATTCTCATAACAAATCATCCTCAAATATGTCAAAGGTGGACAAATGTGCCTTTTAGAGCGCTGTTGAATTTAATGTAGCTCCCATTGAAGCAGTTTTTCCCATTATTTTATTCCTTTCTTTTCCTCTAAATCTTGTTAATTGATTTAAATGTAGCCCTTTAAATTATTTTTCTGTATGAAAAGCTGGAATGCAGCTCTCATTGATTTGTAATGTTTC
The DNA here is from genome assembly GCA_021962125.1 of Bulinus truncatus. NCBI lineage: Eukaryota > Metazoa > Mollusca > Gastropoda > Planorbidae > Bulinus > Bulinus truncatus. The sequence goes on along the minus strand of JAGDYQ010000190.1, from coordinate 353,726 downwards.
CAGATTGTGTGATTTTTTTGCTTTCAGTTTTGATAATTTTAAAAACTTGTTTCTTAATTTTCCTCCTTTTCTAATTTTGTATGCATGCTCTTCTCCAACTGTTGTTATGGTAATTATCACTTAGATACTCATTAAATTCACAGATAAGCAAAAGGAATAAATTGTAAATAACATGGTTTCAAGTTAATACATGGCATACATTTTTTATAAGTCTCACAATCTACACTGTTAACCATGTGTGGCATAACTTAATTTATTATTTCACTAACTGGAAGTATTTTGTAAGTTAAATGTTTTCATTAAAAGCATGCTTCCAACTTACAGTTGATGTTTGTTATGCATATTTTAATATTTACCATCCACATTTTCCTCCCTAATTGTATAGAAAATTATAGTTTAACTGATTTTTTTTTTCTCAGATACATGCTGATGATCAACTCTTCAAGTGTCATGTGGAATCTGTCAGACACAGGGTGGGCAAAGAGTGCTTGGTCATCTTTTTTTGCCCCTTGGATCATGGGAGCGTGCGTTTTTGTTTATAATGTAGGAAAATTTGACCCATCACACATCGTTCAGGTGAAAAAAATATAAGTCCAATCCAGTGGCGTTGCGAGGGGGGCACCATGCCCCGGGCGCTACTCACAAAGGGGCGCAAAATGGTATATTTTACAAATAATGTTATATGGTTTTTGAATCGGGGGGGGAGGAGGACACTAAAAAGGTATTGTGCCCCGGGCGCGAGTTAAGCTCGCTACGCCACTGGTCAAATCCACTGTTTATTACCTTTCTTTTGTCAAAATGCATTTGGTTATTGCTGCATTAATTTATTCATTGCAGAGATTGTGGCTATCACAACAAAAGTCAGTCTGGAATCATAAATTCAAAATGGAAAAATTTGACATAGTTAATTATTATTGATAATTTTGATAATAAGGAAACTGTTGTTTTTAATCTTTTCTTGTTAGCATCATTTATTTTTATCTCTTAAATGTTAATTTTAAATATGTATTTTTTCCCCACTGTGCTACCTGAAAGAGATATTACAACATACACAATGGTAACTGAGTTACTTTATATTTAAGCATGTTTGGTTTTTAGCATGTTGTAGTTGAATTGTATTAGAAGTGGACTGTATTTTTTTTTTTTGTTTTTTTATTTCATGTTTGTTTTTTTAAATGTAAATTATTTTAAATTTAGTATTTCCATTATTTCTGTTAATATTCTTTTCAGTAAATTAATTGTTAGTTTTGGAAAGTACAGAAGGGTTATGACAAATTTCAGATTTATTAGCCTGGGGTTGTTATCGAACTTTTACCTAAAAATCGCAAAAATGACTTTGGCTTTGCCAAAACAGGAAAAAACCTCCTGCACCTAAGTGAATTTCTTTTTTTAACATTGAAACATTTAGAGGTTCAAACAATTTTTATTATAACATGTAAGTTTTGCATAAAATACACATGAGTAATACATATAAATGAGCATATTCAGTGTTTTTTATGGTGTTTCAGATTTGTGTGTTTGTGTTTACAAATTTGCTGTTAAGATATTGGTCGATTTGCAAGTAGAATGAACCTCCTCCATCAACTTTACAGCTCTCTCAGCTACTATGTTGAAATGAGGCACATCAAGCACTGATGGTTCATTATTCCAGTGATTACAGAAACATTTTACAGCATAGGGACACTGAAGCTTGGTTATTGCTGACATCAGATCTTCATAATCCATCTCTGAGTAGTGTTGGTTAGAAAACCATACCCCCGACCATGAAGTTGCAATAAAATTGAAGTTATCTCCAGCTGTTCTTGCCAATTTGGATGTTAATGTCAGGTGATCGTGACAGTATAGGAAAAAAAAAAGTCGATCACATGTCGAAGAACAAGATCAAGAACGTGGTGTTGGCAGCTAATGTATTGTGGTTTTTTAAATCCCTTCTCTCGAAATGTCCTCTGAAGCCTGGCTACAACACCATTTTTTCTACACCAGTATTGACTGCAGGTGTCAGAGATGATCACCTGAATACTGCTCCATGCACTGTACTCATGAAAGCAGTTCCTGTAGATGTTTATAGATGTCTGCAGAGGTTCCACTGTCACAAATTAAAATACCAAGTTGCAATATTCTTTTGTCATTTTTCAAGCACACAACTTGTTACTCCTTATGGACAATTATTTTACCATCAAAATGCAAACAAAACTTCAGGAACTTCAGGGTCACTCTCACCACTATTGTTTCTACATTCTCGTTATCACGGTAATCAGAGATTAACATCTGGCTTGTTGAAGGTTCTGAAGTGTGTCCTTTTTTAATGGATGGATTTATGATAAAGGATACACTTTCACAGTTGTATATCCAACCCTGCATCTTGATTCAATTTGTCTTTTTTTACAGTTCTTTATCTTCACTACAAAGCCAATTTCCATTGGTTTTTGTTATATCAAACAAATTAACAAGATTTCCTATAAATTCTGCGTTTGGTCGTTTTCTGTGTTTTTCAAAAGAGGTGATAAATTTTTCAACCTTTGCCGACATTTGCTGTTTGGAAAGAACAGGAAAATTCAGTTTCTCTCATAGCTTCAACAATTCCTCAGTTATTTTTCTGAGTTGGTCTTGTCTTCCTTTCAATTCATCAAAAAGTCCCGAAAATCCTCTGACAACATTTTTGTTTGAAGGCATTTTACATAGCATTTGCTCTTATCCTGTTTAAGTTCGGGTATACAAAGACTGCGTTTAGTGCTTGATTTCACATTTGTGCCCATATTCCCCCAGCCGTTTCCATTGCAGGTTTTGACATTTTACTTTGTAAAGACATGTTTCCAAGAAGAAACTCTCAACAGCAAATCTCTAAAAACAATAGTGCGAAGAAAAAATAGTTTAAATGATAGAATAAAGTATAAATTTACAGTTTAAAACCTCACATCTGTTTGGTCAAGTTTCTGCTTGTTGCAAGGTCTAAAACAAGATTACTGTAATGGATGGCACAATTCACAAATTGTTTAAAAAATATATAGCTTCGTTTCAATCATATTCTCCAATAGAAAAGCAATATATCTAAACAATTTTGTACTCTTAAAAAAGTCACATTTCCCCTTAAACTGTTAGTTTATTTGACAACCCATCAACTCATGATTAAGAAATTCGAGATGAGGCTAGGTTGGGAAGTTTTTTCATGAACCGATAAAATGAACATAAAAAATGTTATCTATGTGTAAAAAATCATCTAAAGCAACATCAGGAAAATTCAAGTTTTGAAAAAAAATTTTGTCACAACCCTTATGTACAGTCGTAAAAAACAATATGTTGATTTTATTTATGTACTTAATTAATGATAATTTTTAAAATTTCATTTATTATATGAACAAACAAAAACGTAATTCAATTAAAGACCAAATATATTCATTACATTATTCCATATCAGGGGCTGGCAACCTACGGCTAGAGAGCCGCATGCAGCTCTTTCGATGTCAAGTTGCAGTTCTTATGATGTCGAATAGCGGCCTTCCAGTTTCCATGCGCAAATAATAATAATTATATTATTTTATATACCTAATCCTAATAAAATACCATAATATTGAAAGAACAATTTTTTGGCTCTTTATAAACTGAGAAAATTGTAAATTATAACTTTCGGCTCTTCCGCCTCAAAAGGTTGCCGACCCCTTGGTCCATATGAATAACCAGTATTAAATTTAGAGAAGTTGAGAAGTTTGTTATATGTTCAGTTTGTGTGTTTCTTTTTTTTTAGATTTTATCAAAATACCCGGTGACTCACTTTTGCTGTTCTCCAACTGGGTTAAGAATATTTCTTGGCCAGCAGACTCAAAGTCTAAAACTGAAAGCTCTTCATCATAGTGTTGGTGCAGGAGAACCTGTGGTAAGTTATCAACTTAGTTTTTTTGAAATGAAAATATTGAAATTAGTTTTTTTGTTAGACGTAACATTAAGATTTTTCTTTTTGTTTGTACATCTACTTGCGTAAATTTGTTTCATTCTTCATTGTATCGTCACTAATTAAATAGTATATATATATGAATTGATTTTAATTTAAGAATCCAGAACTAATGGAGCTTTGGAAAAAAGTGACCGGGCTAAATTTACACGAAGGCTACGGCCAGACAGAGACGGTCAGTTCTAGGTATTTTAAAGTAACAAATTTGTATCCAAGGACATTAAGTTTTTAATTTTTTTGTATCCTATTGGTTGTACCTCGATACTGATCTCTCATTGGAATTTTTCAGACTCTCGTCTGTTGTCGTAATGATTACATACCTTATAAGCCCGGCTCTATGGGGAAAAGTTCACCAGATTTAACAGTTGGCATTGTTGATGATCAAGGAAAGTTAGTTGAGCCATGTACAGAAGGCAATATAGCGATTCTTACCAATCCAGGACGTCCGCTAGGCCTATTTAATCAATATTTGGTAACACTCATATTAAATATTTAACTGTTCCTATTGGATTTTTTTAAAACTATTATTGCTGACTTATGTAATTAAAGTTGCATTTGCTTTATTGCCAAATCCTGTCATAATAATAGTGTTATCATGTTCTGAAGCTGTTTAGTTAAATTACCATTTCATAAATTTATTTAAATTTCCAGTCATTATCATACATTGAATACTAATCATCATGAGTCATCAAAAAAATTTGCTTAATCATAGTTGATTTTTAGAATAGAGAAAACAGTAAGTTAGGTTTTTTAGGTAAATAAATAAATATTCTGCCATTTATTGATCCAATATCCACTTTAAGAACAATCCTATATTATCTGACAGAAGATCAGGCCGTGTGCTTTAAGCTAGAAGTTATTGGCCATATGCTAAAAAGCACTCACAGCCATTTCTAAAAAGGCTTTAAAATTTTAATTCCCTATTGTAAAGGTTGTTTTTAATATTGTTTCGATGCATGTGTTTGATCAGTTTTAAATTGACTGGAGATCCTAGTTTTGTGATGTTGTTATGTGACGAAACAAGAACGTCACTTGTCACTTGCTTAGAGATAATCCTTAGAGATTTTAGTGAGTTACTTATTTGATCTTGAGCTAGGAGGTTGTGTCTAGTTTTTCTCCATGAGAGTCTAATGATATTTTAAAGTCAAGTATTAGTGAAAGTCAGTTAATGATATTTTTGAAGTGAAGTATGACATAATATGATTTCTATTTATCTCAATGTCTTTGTACAAAAAATGTTATTGAATCAGCTGCATGGACTTGTGACTTTCATTTGAGATATATTTGTGATGAACATATAAAACAAAACCACGCTACCATATGCCTCCAGTTTTACAATGTCTAAAGTCAAACTTACACCCTTACATCTATCACGGCGAGTGATAAACAGCCATAAAGACAGTTAAGACATAAAATAAGTTGTGATTGTTAATTTTTTTTTTTACATTAAAAATTATTGGTAAAACAAAGGGCTAAATAATTGCCTAGTAGTTGAATTTAACCTTTATTTTAATCATTTCTCAGAATGATCCTGTTCGCACAGCTGCATCTTTCTTTGGAGACTGGTATTTAACTGGTGACAGAGGCTACATGGATGAGGAAGAATTTGTCTTTTTTGTAGGTCGCGCGGATGATGTCATCAATTCAGCTGGGTAGTTCCTTGTTATTCTTTTTATATACTAGAAATTTGTCATTAAGTTTTGAAATTGCTTGCATTTGTTGTGGTTTTTATAACTTTATGATGAAAGAAAAAATGGCGTTAATATTATAGTACCGTAACCAGAATACATACAGAAATGTTGATTTTTTTATTAGTAATACATGTAATATCTTCATAGGTTAATTTTTTTGTCAGAATTATTTCACATCATCAAATCTATTTCTACTTGTGGTGTTAAGTAGGGCGTCGTATATTTTAGTTCCACTTTTTGCCATATGAGGACAACAATTTACAGGCCATTCATACAAATGAATATAGCCAAAAAGCAGTACTTATACTTGTCTCTGGTGGCTTGCATTATTTGTTTAGGCCTGGTAAAGGGTTATCACTTGCAAATTTGAAGTAACATTCCAATTTTATGAGAGCCAATTAGATTTTTAAATAATTGAAGAGCCAGTGAGTCACAACTCCTTAGCTGTCCTGTGGGAAAAAAAAGCATAAAGAATGAGACATTTTTTAAACTAAGAGAATGCGGGCTAGTTGAGCCTTGCTATATTTTTTTACCTGAAAATATATTGTGATGGTTAGTAACCAATGTTCGATAAAAGTTTGAGCAACAGAAATGTGTTAAAATCTCTATTGATTTTATCTTTAATTTTAGAATCCTGATTAGATTTTTTAAACTGCAACTTTACCCTCTTAAAATTATTTTTTTTTCAAGAGTGTCATTTTCCAAAATCAATTGTAATATATATTTGTACTTCTTTTGCTTGTTTATTAAAATGTATCCTCTCTATTTGTAGGTACAGAATCGGACCCTTTGAAGTAGAAAGTTCACTTCTTGAACATCCAGCTGTGTTGGAATCAGCTGTTGTTAGCAGCCCTGATGAAACAAGAGGCGAGGTAGATATTGTATTTTTTTTTACTTCTTAAAAAAAACAACAACCTTTTATGATTATGTTGAAATTTCAAAAATTGCTTTTCTTTGTTCTGAGGTGGTCAAGGCTTTTGTTGTTGTTAAACCAGAGTACAAACATATTCATCCCGAGAGACTTGTGGCGGACTTGCAGGATCATGTGAAAACTACAACTGCTCCTTACAAATACCCGAGAAAGGTATGTGATGTTCCTTTCTCACTAGACGATTCTGGACCCTTTTTGCTTGGTGAAGGTTAGGGGTTTTAGCCCTGTTGACCCTAGATACAAATGGTCCCCAAGTGGTGTCTCCTTGGCACGGCTTCCTCTGCAGAGAAAAACATCTCATTAGTAGTCATAGGATTAAAAGAAAAAACCTCATCTTTTCTGGGATAATATAAAATAATATAGGACTGTAAAAAAAGATTTTTAAAGAAATATATAGGTCAGTAGATTGAAAAGTACCTGTGTTGCTGAACCTTTTTTTTTTTTTGTTAAAATGTTTTATAAACCAACTTTTAGCTGTTCTGACAAAAAATTAATTTGGTTTGCCAGCGTCTTTACTACTCTTGCCAGTTTTAGTTAAATTAGAGGTTGTAGTATTTTCCAAATTTTCCAGTAAAAATTTATACCCAATGTTTAAGTTCTGGATCCACCAACACGAAACACTTTCGTGCGGAACCTTCCGCGCGGAAGTTTCAACTTAGCGAAACTCTTGTAGATACACCGGGACGAAACGGTGAGCGACGAAACAATTACCGGAAACAAGATTTTTTTTAATGGTTACTTCGCACTTTTTCCTGCTAGTGAAAAAAAACGATACTTTGAAAAGCAGAAACTACTGCATCCCGTGTGCCTTTTGGTTCTTATTACAAATAAATTGTCTCGCTGGAAATGGAAAACTGTTGTTTTTTGTTGTTTTTTTTTTTTAGCTTTTTATTCGATCGGTAGCTGTTCATTTTTTTTTTCGTTTTCATGATCAGCCAAATATTTTTTAATAGCATTTATCTTTTCAGACAGCGCTTCGATCGAAAGAAATTACATTTGCAGAATATGTAGATAGACGAAGTTTATTTTCCTTTCAGAAATTCATATACAAAGACTGTTGCCGGCCAAAACTTATAGTAATCATGTTTTTCTGTCAAAATTCACTTTGTTGTTGTTGTTTTTAATGAATATACACTAATGTGAATCATTTTTTCTATTCGAATCGACGTTTCTAAGCAGCCATTTTGTTTGTTTATCATGACGGAAAATGTAGCTCTCCGGAAAAAAACTCTGCAAGCAGCGAAACTGAAAACTTTCGCTGTTCCGCAACGGAATTCCTGACCGGTGTACATGTTCTCATTAGAATATCATAGCAGCGAAACAGAGACGGAATTCGCAATGCCCTTAGATACCGGAATTTCGTGTTGGTGTATTCATACCTTTATGCTACAGAAATTTTTACTATGCACTAGGTATTCTTATTTCCTAACATTTTTGCATATCCGGGTTACAAATATTTATCATCATGGGAGATCCTGGGAAAAAAGTTAGCTCAGTTAGAGAGAAAATAATAAATACTTATTTTAAAGTGTTTTATTCAGTAATTTATATTTATCATCCTTGTAATGACGAAGAAAAGCTTTTGTACTTTATGGAAAAAATGTGTAGTTTCACAACTGAAAATAATACATTCAAAAGGCGTATGAGTCGATAGTTTAAAAAATCAGGAAAGATTAAATAAGAATCAACTTAAGAACATACATTAATTTAATAAAATGAGCTTAACTGACTGATCAATACATTTATCAATTCATCTTGTACTTATCATTTATAACGGATAATGCCCCTTTCTGATTCTATTTAATGAAAACAAATGTAGCTTTTGGTTTTAATTTTCTTTTTTCTATCAATTGGTCATGAAAACTTTCAGAAAACTCACTTTCTCTTTGATTAATTAATTTTTTTTTAAATGCTTTCTTCTCAGGTTGAATTTGTTAATGACCTACCGAAGACAGTCAGTGGGAAAATAAGAAGGGTTGAACTTCGCAACAAAGAGTGGAAAAAGCCATGATTCATCTAATGTAATATTTTATGATTTAAATTTTGTCACCCTGCTGAAAATGGAAAAAAATAATCATAACTTAATAGGCCAATGAAATGATAAAACATATATTTGAAATTCTGAAGCTTCAGGTAGTTTATTTACTGGGTTATTTTTTGGTGAACACCCATTCTTGTTATTTCTTCTTGTAATTATTCTTGTAAAAATTTTTTTATCCTGAAATAATTTTTTTTTTCATCATTTATCCTTCTTTAAATTCACACTCTCAGGAACACTACAAGGGTTGATTGAAGAAAAATGTGAAAAATCCCTCGTTTCTAATGATATTAGCAAGGTGGGTAAAATGTGGTGAACATCCTAAGAATAAGACATAGCAATGTGATGGATAAATCTGTTCAGCAAAATCTAGCATGACACATTTCTTTGCAATCCTCACTAATAATGGCAAAACCACTGGTTCCTTGTTAAGACCACACATACAGAAAGAAAAAATGATAGCTGCGATTCCATTAATAGCACCAAGACGTTCAAAACAGTGATGAATTCCAGTACTTTATTTTAGAAATTAAAATATCCAATGGTTTTCATTATGATGCATTAGAACATTTTCAGCCAATCATCAGAGTTGTCGTGAATTCTTACTGGGAAAATCTGCTTTGATATACGAATGCTGCAGATTTTTATCTCTTATCTGTAATGAATTACGCTCGTAATCTAAGGTCTGGCTGTACTTTAGCTGTCTTCTTTTTTTTCATTTACAGATGTACTGTTTCTTATTTAGCAATTAATAATTAATTTTATATTATGTCAACACTGAAGTCTTTTGTTAAAAAAATAAAATTAAAAACAAATATAAAATAATGTAATTAATATAATATGATACTGTGTAACCAAGAATTATATAATTTTACGGTTGAATGTATATTTTACATAAATGTGATAACTGATAAGTATAGATAGTAATGATTTATTGAACCAACTCTTTACTACTTTTTATGTACAAATTAAAAAAAAAAGAATTAAAAAATTGTTCCTTTTTTTTTTTTCATCTATTCAATTGTGTAATCTCTTGACAGTGCAGTGAACTCAAAGTTTTAACTAAACACTAGTTATAGTCAAGACCATAGCCAGGATTTTGTTTTGGTGGGGCTGTTCCAAGTTTTTAAAGGCAAATTTTTGTCAATTTTTAAAGAGTTACTATCAGCAATAAAATTTTTATTTATTTGGGGGGGGGGGGCTGCAGGCTCCAGCCCCCCCCCCCGGCTACGGCCTTGGTTATAGTTAACACAGTTTGGTAGTTATCATGAAAAACTTGATTCAAGTTGGTAACTTCATCTTAGCTGGTTATTTTTATTTTTTTTTTATCTTAGATATTTTACTTAATCTCAGACTTAGTCACTGGCAGGAGTAATTACTACGTTAACTACATAACAGATACAAACAAAATAAATAAATGTGCTCTCAATTTTTCGACCATGTAAAATTAGGAGAAAAGGCTAAAGTTTTCTTTACGACCTTGATGCTAAACAAGTTCACCAGTCATGTGGTTCCACCACTTGAACTGGCGTGACATCATATTTCCGGCGGGAGGAGGGGAGCATCATTAACAGGATGCTGTGCCGCTGAGAAAAAAGTTATTGTACGGTCTATCTCTATGGATGACATTTACCTTTTTTTTTTTAAAGTGGCGGAAAATGTACATTGTAATAGACAAATCGAGCGTTATTGTTTTACTGAGAGTGGGTCAATTAGAATATATAAGGCAACGACCTATGAGAAAAGGCCTAAAGGCAGACCAAGAAGCAGATGGTTAGAGGAAATGGAGAAAGACCTTTTAAAGCCATAGGAGTGAGAGAGTGGATGAAGAAGAAGACCATGGATCGGGAAAAGTGGAGAAGAGTAGTATGGCAGGCCAGGGCCCTTAATGTGCTGTAGAGCCAAAGGAAGAAGAAGAAACAATTAGAATGAAATTCAAATAATAACTAAATAGATACATTTTAAAAATGTCTTTGACAGCTACCCACCCGTTTTTTTTGTCTCCCCACTAACTCTCCATACCACACACTGGCAGAATCTATTAATAGGGGGAAGAGTTTAGAGGCCTTAATGAAGAAACGATCTTGTTGCCCCTATCAGTTTTTCACCAGACACCTTTTTTTTTAGATTTGATGAATGATTTCATATACTGAGAACTACTCAGGGCCTGATCTACTTAGAGAGCCCTATGCTTAGCATAAATTCATGCCCCCCCCCCCCAATATGCCGGCCCTGATTGAAAGTGTGTTCTATGCTTCACCCATCCCCCCCCCAATCCCCTTCATAAAAGGGAATTTTTTGTTCTGGGATCACCCTTACTTCTATTTTAAGCTATTCGTTTAGTTTTGTACTTTTTTGTTTTTCATAACATTAGCAAGAGCAGGCAGAGAAAGCTTTACATGGGAAATCTTACTTGCTGTGAAATATTCATAGAGCTTTTAGGGTTTTGCCAGTATTTTTTTGGATGACCCAAAACATTATTCGGCTGTTGATCAGTGCTCAATTTAAGAAAAAACCAATGCTGGGGATGAACAAAAATTTCTGCAGAGCCGGGGATAAATGTCTATGGTTTCATCCCTGGCAGGGATATATTAGCTAAAGCAGAGCCGGAAATGACAGTTCTCAGTGCCGGGGATATCCCCGGCGGTAAATTGAGCCCTGCTGTTCAGTGCCTGTAGTCCCCTTCCTACCCCCCACCAGCACCACCTTAACTGAAACTGCGTTGATGATAATAAGGTCATGTGTCTTAAAAGTCACGAGTTCAAATCCCGATGAAGGCGTAACATATTTTTCTTTTTTTCTGAAAGACGCGTCCAGCTAAGTAACAGTACACTCATCTCGTAAAGGGAATCTGAATGCATAGCCATATCAGCTTGAAACAAAGCAAACAACCCCCATCCCTTTTCGGCCGAACCTTAGTTCTTTAAAATAGTTCTTGACAAGTAAATCAAAGATCGATTATAAATCAATAAGAGGTGGCAGATTGATTTTTTTTTTTGTCTTTGAACATTGATGGTTGATCAAAGTCATTATTACGGTTTGTAGGGCCTCAGGTCAAAGGTTACTTGTCAAGGCTGCCGCTTGTACATCGTGGGCCCCGTGTAAGATTCTTGGACTGGAGCGCATTCAGGTCTCTCAGCTGTTTAGTTATCACAGCCCTGTGGCCCCTGACCAGATAGAATGTTTTCTTTTCTTCAAATAGTAACAAATTAAAATTTAATTAGCTGCAATTAAGTCCCGTTCAGGGACCCCCCCCTTTTACAAGGGAAGGGAATAGCCCCGTAGCGTAAGAATTCTACAGGCGGGGCCAGGCATTCTACAGCAGGGGCCAGGCAATAGCGGGGGGGGCAGGTTATACATTTTTCTAAGTAGAACAAATAAGCAGGGGGGCCAGACAAAACGCAGGGGGTCCGGCCCCCAGCCCCGTAGCGTGAAAATTCTACAGCAGGGGCCAGGCAATAGCAGGGGGGCCAGAAGATACATTTTACTACGTAGATCAAACAAGCAGAGGAGGCCAGACAAAACTCAGGGGGGCCCGGCCCCCTGCCCCCCCCCCTGCACGCTACGGGCCTGGAAGGGAGGGAGGAGGGTTTTAGACAGCCGTCTTGTTTATGTAATAATAAAACAGCCTCTGATTGTAGTTAACTATATGCATATTTTTAAATCAGAAAACATTTTTATCACAGTGTTATGACTTTTTTTTTCTGTCTCTACAAGTATCAAACGAGCATTTATGTTGCATCTCTTTGACATTGAGTTCAATACGTTTACTTATACAGTTGAGTTTGTTTTTCTTTACCCGTTATACGTTAAAAAAATTGTTATATCCTTTAAAGTAAAGACTAATAAGTACAATGTTTTACTGTACTATAAGGAAACGCAAAAACGTATTACGTCATTTGTCGAAGTTCAGATTTTGATGAGTTATAGCCTCAAAAACAATATCTGAAGATATAAATGAAACACGTCCTTTGGAAACGAATTACGTCACACCATAAACAACAGCTAATTACTTGGAGATACGTGCTGTGATTTTCTGCTTGTAGAAACTGGCCCGCTAGACCTACACCCTTTTGATACTTTTATACATCGATTTTCGTTTTTACAATGGCTTTTATTTTTAGAACTGCATGCCGAAGTACAGGTTTGGTTAGAACCACTATTTCTTCTTTTAATAATGTACGTTCGTTCTCGTCAAAATCATTTTCTGGGATGAAAATAAAACCAAGTACAACCATCTTTACCTCTAGCGCAGCGGGACTCTCTGCGTTCGTGTATTTCAACAGCAACAGCGAAACACGAAATGACTGCTGGCAGAAGCTTTTGTCTGCCTTTGTCGTGAGGGCGGCTGCGGGCTACGAAAGCAAAGGACCGTGCAAGCTGAAAGTGAGCAAGCCCTGTGTGCAGAAGAAAGTGAAAGAATGTTGCGACTACCAGTGCAACATCACTACACCCCTCAAATCGTATAGCTTATTTTTGTGGATTACTTTGGAGCCAGGAGCCGACCCTAATGCCGTTGCCTGCTCAGCAGTTCGCCTGGACGAAGCCATAGAGGCCGCCAAGAACCCGTGCGGCTGCAATGACGAGATAATTGCTGGAGTCGGGTTCGGCCCTAACCTCTGGGCTCAGGTTATGGGCAGCGGTTGCAAAAATTTCTGCTATAGGCACAGAAAAGGGAAAAATGGCGAAATGCCAAGCACGGACGGCGATATCTTCGTACATGCCAAATGTGAGAACCACGGACAGCTTTTTGATTTCTGCAAACATTATATGCACGGGTTCCCTGAATGCAGTATTCTTGAGTTTGAAGACGTTTATGGGTAAGCCATTTTTTGTTTTTTAAATTTTGATCCACTAAAGCTTTTTTTTTTTTAAATAAAAGCTAATATTAAGTAGGCTACACATTTTGCTCAATAATGGCCGTTATTGTGGGTGGGGAATAGGGCTTACTATGAGACCGCCTACAAGCCAACGTGGCCCGTTCTAGTATTGTAGCGAACTAGTTACATAGCAGTTATTGTGTTCATGCCTTATGCATTCATTAGGCTTATATACTTTGTGTTAACTTAAAGCTAACATTGCAAGATTTAAATGAAATTTTGTTTTACACGCGTATTGAGATAAAAGAGGAATTAAAAAAAATGTATTAACGGAATGTCTCAAAAACTAAAACGCGAATCATAGGTGTTCTAATAGATAGGTGACCCGGCCCACTAGCGACCCCCCCCCTTTAAATAAAGTGACCACGTACACAAATTAAAAATACAACGATAGAGAAATGTTCGCATCTTTTCCAGAAATGCACTTGTTACTCGTGAATCTAATTGGTGACCATTAGCCATTGGTTAAAGGAACATGACATATATAATTTTTTTTTTTCAGAATTTTTTTTTTCAGGATTAGGGTTAGGGATAGGGTTAGGGATAGGGTTAGGGTTAGGGATAGGGTTAGGGATATAGATATCAATTTGCGCGAAAATCCCCGGAAAAAAATTAACGGGTCGACCGTACATATGCTAGTAGTCGACCCTCTAGTGGGTCGAGTAACAAGTGCCTTCCACGCAGAAATGTCGCGTAGTCAGGCTCATTAACTAGAAAATGTGGCTTTGATTTCTTTATATCGGCCGCACTGAATACAAACCCAAGTGACTTTCCGTCAGCCGCACGAAGCCTTCATTCCAACCGGCAGCACGCGACCGAAACAACAAATTTTGCGTGACTCTGGGGTCAGAAAAAAATATTTCAACTAAACTTGTTTCATTCCCAAACAGATTTGATTTCAAGAACGGACGCGACATCTCCGGATTTCTGGACAATCAAACGAACCGCTGCAAGGAGGACGGCCTTCGAGAGGTGGCGATAGACTGCGAGACTGGCGGGAGCTACGCATTGGCTCAGAAGTGGGTCCACGATTTCTGTGTCGTGGATGATGACCCTTGCCAACTGGAACAATACATTGGAAGGTGAGGCCATGCTAATATGTATAATGTCATTGGAAGGTGAGGCCATGCTGATGTGTGTAATGTCATTGGAAGGTGAGGCCATGCTGATGTGTATGTCATTGGAAGGTGAGGTCATTGCCGTCGTACGCAAAACATTCATTGGGACCCCCCCTCCCCCTCCCTTAAAAAAAACAGAACACAAAGCTGCAGAACACGATGTGAACCCAATAAAAGAGCCATAGTTACAGAGGCGCTAGGGGGTCTGCTCAGGGTATCCACTGCTAAGGAAGCGCCCCCCACCCCCTTTTTCACCATCACCCGTCGGGATTTAAACTTTGCCTTACTCAGGTCCGCTACTTACAAGGGGGAATCGGAACACTTCTTAGGGTTCCATACTAAAATGACTCAACAGTTGGGAAAGGTGGAGGGGGGGTGATAGGTCACTTGTAAAAAATTACTATTGGCACAAGATTTTTTTTCAGCAGCTGGCTTCCACGGCGTTATTACCCGTATACTTCTGAAAATAGCCCCCCCCCCCTCCCCAGAATATAATTTATCATACGTAATGAAAGTCTAGCAAATAGTAATTAAGGACTGTGTCCTTTGATCCAGGGAGATGGCCAGTGGTGCAGAGCTATCTAACAAGTCCTGCTCAAGTCACGTGGCCAGAATGAACGGTAGTACTGAGGTCAACTCACCGCCATCCTTTGAAATTGTTCGTCAGTCACAGAGTTACGGAACTTTCTCAGATAAAGCAGGTAATAATAATAATTTCAGTCCGCTCAGAACTTGGTTTCCACACACACACACACACACACACACACATCAAAAGCTAAAGCACATGGGTGCATTTGATAATCTTTAGATGCTGTATAGCAAAAGACGTTAAATATTTCAGAGCTCAGGACAATAAACTTAACGCACACAAAAAATTGCTATGGAAGAGTAAGACTTGACTGAGATGGGGCAAATGTAAACAAACAACAAAACACAATAATCACTAGACATAACAAACCTGCTCCACTTAAGATGTTTAAGTGAAATCGTAATATCGATGACGGCAGTTCACCAAAAAACATTGAAACGAGTATAACACGTTTTGTTGATGTTATCGGATGACGATTTACAGCTGTACAGCTCAGTCTGTAACGCCCACCCGAGTCAGGTGATGTGCTACTCAATATGAAGTCTGCCACAATAAAAGTAATTAAAGCAATCTATGATACTGTTGATCAGAGAAATCTATATTCAATTCGGTTCTGAGTCCTCCTCATTCAAATCCTGTCAAACTGTCCGGAGATCGCTAAGCGTCTTTGGAAAGAGGAGAGCAGCCCCTTTTTTTTAAAAAGGGAATTATAAATAGCCAATAGACGTGGGTCCAGTATTTTCGTGGTGGACCCAGACATACAATGGCTACGAGTAACCCAACAGTCTATAGTATCGGCAGATATTTTGATCTGACGTACTAAAATCCGAGAGTTTTTACATAAATTTCAAATTCTACCATACCACCAGTCTTAAAATAACTATATAATATTATCTTGCAAAACGTCACTATTTCTTCCAGGGATGTTCTTCCTCGCTTTTTCCTGCGACCCGGCCACATTTGATAACTTGCTTGACCGTATGGTGGGTGCATCGTGTGACGGTGAACACGATGACGTCATGAAAATGAGCAAAAATGTCAAGGGTGCTTACTGGTATTTTCCTGGAATCAAAGAACTGGACCAAATTCGAGGATCGGGAAATTAAATTTATTTATGCGTTAAAATGTTGTTTATATTTCTAGTAAGTAATATTATAAAATGAGTTGCGCTCAATTTTTTTCTATGAATGGATCTAAAATATGATTCATTTTATATTTACCCTATGACTTGCTTCGTTAGTTGGTTTCTTTTTTTTTTATTTCTAATAAAAGTATATGCATTTCAACCGCATATTTTGTATTTTGATAATCGTTTTTTTTTTTAATTTGAATGAATTTGATAAATTAATAAAATGAAAGCAACCAATTGTACAACCTTTCTAGGAATGATCTAGAGATTGTCAGCAAGAGAAGGGTTTGGAAATGTTTTTTTTTTTAACTGCAGGCCCCAATGGACCACAGATTTGACAGTAGGGCCTGACCAAGTACAGATGGGTGATGTGTTTTATAAATTGAATAAATGTAAATATTCAATCATGTGAATGAACGGGAAGAGCTGAGCGCAGACCAGATCAGTCTTACAAGTGCGCTTTCTGTATGATATTCTGATGCACACACTGATTCAATGCAATACAATAAATTGGACGAGATAAGGAGAGAGTTTCTTCAACGTTATACATGTCAGTGACGGCAATAAGCAGAGATGTTCTTACGTTTTTGTAGGCCCTAGACATGAGGGAGGGGGGCTGAGTAAAGATGCCTTTGGGGATGGGGGGCAGGGCGCCCCACACACTCATTTTAGCCTTGGTCCTGGACGAAAGCCCATATTTATCCTTGTGGTGGGCCTGTATGTTAGCAATGTGTGTCACATAATAAAATCATAAAGTCCTCTAGTCTAATAATGGCTTTTAAAAAGCCATTTTTGTGCTTTACTCATTATATTAACAATGACACACAATAAAACAAGTATGGCGGATGTCAGAAGTGGCCATTTAAATTGACGATTCGCATCTGTATAATTTATATTCTGTGGTGTTGGCCTGCCAGAATGTGAGACTTTCTGCCCATAGTATTTCTTTTTTTAAAATAATTCCTCAAGGATGCATTTTGAAACTGTGCTCTTTGTAAACACAAGCCAGGATCCAGAGATGGACAGTCGCATGACTTTCCACTCCTATTAAATTAAAATATGTTCACAAAAAGTAGACTGATTAAAAAAAAAAAAGCTGTTGTCAAAGTGGTCGCGGAGTGTAAACGTTTGAGAGCCACTGGTCTATATGCATAATGCCGGGGCAACTTCAATCAACGAATATCAACTTATTACCAGTTAAAATTTCTCCTCTAAAACCAGTTTTAGAAAATGATAGAAATAAAAAATAACGTATTGTGATCTTAGCTGAAGAGTGGCGGATTTAACCGCGCGCGCTTGGGGGGGGGGGTCTCAAATTAAAAGAGGGGCCCCTAGACCCGTAGCCTTTGTCACGACACAGTGTGTTTTTTTTAGTTCCAGATCTGAAAAGTGCGGCCGCCGAAGCCACACATCCTTGATACCAGGGCCAGCCTTAAGCCGATTTGACCAATTGGGCCCCGCGCCTGGCAGGGGCCCCGCAATTTACATCAAGCATTAATAGTAATAGTTGTTATTGTAAAAAAATAATAGAAGAGGGGCCTCGCAAGCATCCGTTAAATCGGGCCACGCAATTCGTAATGCCGGCCCTGCTTGATACGTTACGTCATAATGTTCCCACGTTCTTTCACCTTTCTTACGTTTACTACTACCACAATGTGGTCCCACACTACACTAAAGCGTACACAGCTAGCACTACACTTACAATAACTGCACAGTTCGTATTGATTTATTTACATTTTTTGTTACACATAGCTGATGCAATACATTTTCAGCCGAGTGCCGCCCCCACCCCCTCCCGACTCAGACTGCCTTCAGCAGACGTCAATTTATCCGTGGTTGGTTGTGGTGATCTATTTTTAATATCGCTCCACCGCCGGAGTCCATACTATGGAAAAATTTTGAAGGCCAAAAGTTCAAGGTTACTTCCAGCTAGGGGCTTCCCCTTTTTTTTTTGTATTTTCAATAGAAAAGAAAAGAGAGATAGAGAGAGAGAGGGGGGGGGGGGAGGTGTTAGTTGATGTTGTTATTTAGTTTTAATAGCAAACGAAGAGGAGAGATAAGTCAGTCGTTCCAATTTACGCAAGCTAGTGACAAGCTTGAACGAATCTAAGTGTCAACATTGATTAAAAAAATATCTTCTGTTTATAATTAGATAATTATTAAAAGTGTTCATTGATTATTGATTCATAATCAGGTAAGTCTTGATCGTTTATCTTTTTTTAAATAAATTAAAAATAATATTTGTATTTTTTTAATGGGCTTCGGAAAAAAAAACAACGTACACTGGTATAATTTGTTTACACGTTTCACCACTTTATAAATCTAATGGAGCTGGTTTGTTGGTGTTTTTGAATTTATTTGTCTATTGCCTTACACGCCGTAGTCACTTTTTGTCTTTATGTTATTTGTGTTTAATTATTTAAGACAGAGATGGAAGTAAAAATAGACATAAGGGGCCATTTACATATTATATACAATGTTTAGGGGAGGGGGGTGGATTTAGTTATATTCCTTTACAAGGGTAGGGAGGGATGGTAGATAATTTTGTTATATAACGAAAAAAATATTTCTAATGCTTAATAACAATAAAATAAAATATAAACATTAATTTTGATCGCCATAGAATGGTGTGATTAGACTAGAAAAATCAATGCAAAGATGAACTGTAGCGACATTTTAATTTGGTCATATCTCGAAATGTGACTGCTACCTTTTCTCCTCTTTTTTTTTATATCTGAAGACTAAATCTTAACATTTACCAAACATTGTTCTCGATGTATGTTACACAATCGTCTATGACAAACGTAGAAATTTATTTCGTCGAAAAAGTTGCCGCTTCAATATTAAAAAAAAATAAATAAACTAATAAGTATCAGAAGCTATTAGGGTAAAATCACTAGATAGCGACCAAAATTATTTTGATATATATATATATATATATATATATATATATATATATATATATATTATTGATATTTACCTTTAAAAACATTACCAGATCATAGTATTACTATTAGAATATTGAACTATGCCTTGAAATCATGGCAACTCCATAGCTCTTTGAACGTACACGCACTGCATAATAAATACAAGACCTGCTATGTGGAAATCTTATCGTGGCTTGAATTAAGGTTTTCGTACTGAATGTAAAACCTGGATGTGGTCATTGGAGTTTACTAGGCGCATGGATAAAGCTACTCCCGTGGTGCCTCAATAAACATTGCAGCCTATGATATGGAAATGCTGTTAAGATAAAGAAATAGTGCTTTCCTTCATTTCCTGTGTGATAAAGAGACATAAAGAGATATAAAGTGACATAAAGAGATATAAAGAGACAAAGAGATATAAAAAGACATAAAGAGATATGAAGAGACATAAAGAGATATGAAGAGACTTAAAGAGATGTAAAGTGACATAAAGAGATATAAAGAGACATAAAGAGATATAAAGAGACACAGAGATATAGTATGTCACCTTTTAAGGGAACTGGTTTCTTCGCTGTAATATTCAATGCTGGACGGACAAATAGTAAGAAGACTGTACTGATAGACAGGCAGACAAGGCGACCGCCTCGGACACACCACCGCACTATTAAAGCGCCCCCGTCCTCCATCCAGTATTAATTCCTATATAATATTGTGCTAATAGAACCTCGACAAGTACTTGTTTTTTTGGGCCCCCAAGATGTCCCCAGAAATTTCTGCCTAGGGCCCACAAAGATCTAAGAACGCCCCTGAATTGAAATACCAACGTCCACAGAGCATGTCGTGCGGACAGGGCGAGTTATAGCTAGTGGAATTCTGTCTGGTCGTGCCAACAGGGTGAGAACAGCTAGTGGAATTCTGGTCGTGCCAACAGGGTGAGAACAGCTAGTGGAATTCTGGTCGTGCCAACAGGGTGAGAACAGCTAGTGGAATTCTGGTCGTGCCAACAGGGTGAGAACAGCTAGTGGAATTCTGGTCGTGCCAACAGGGTGAGAACAGCTAGTGGAATTCTGGTCGTGCCAACAGGGTGAGAACAGCTAGTGGAAATCTGGTCGTGCCAACAGGGTGAGAACAGCTAGTGGAATTCTGGTCATGCCAACAGGGTGAGAACAGCTAGTGGAATTCTGGTCGTGCCAACAGGGTGAGAAGGGGAATTCTGGACAGATCAACTTGTGATTTCGGTGCTTTATCTACAAAAAAAAAAATCGTCTTTGTAAATAATTATTGAGAGTGTGTCTTTTAAGCTTTTTTTAGCTAATTATTTTAAATTATATTTTTTTTTCCAAATCCGCAGAGTCTTCTACAAAAATGAGTCACAATGCCGATGACCAGGACATGGCCCTTGATGACTTATTTGTAAGTTGTATGAAATATAATCTGTTTATTTATTAGCCAACCCTCTAAGCGTTCTCGGTGACTTCTTCCCCCCCCCTCCCTTTCACCCATCCTTTACAGAGGATTTGATGAACTTTTCAGCCATTTACCCCTATAGCCCTTCGACTGTCTAGGGGGTTACCCTTTCAAGTTCCTTTCAAATCTGATTATATATATATATATATATATAGGGCAGTGGTGGTAAAAATACCTTTTTAGCGCCCCCCCTCCCCATTCGAAAACCATATCATACTATATTTTAAAAAAATATGTAAAATATACCATCTGGCGCCCCTTGGTGAGTAGCGCCAGGGGCATGATGCCCTCCTGCCCACTCCTCGCTACGCCTCTGGCTAGCACTTTTGGTAGTCACTCATGGTGTCGCCGTTTGTCATCTTGCCATTGTTAAGACGCCAACTAGTAATTACCATCATTGTTAGAAAATACTCAACTTTAACTTTTAACAGGGAAGCTTGTTTATATGGTTCCTTGGCCCAGTTTGTTGTACACCGTGATAGTAAATCTTGGAATTCCCGATTTTTTACTTTTAAACTTTCTGGAAAATCATTATTTTATGCGCCTTTTTTTTTTTTACCTTTTATTTTTTGAGTTTTATTTCAAGATTATAATAATTTTTTTTTCAATAGAAAAATTATATTACAGTCAAAAGTTATGTTAGTTTAGTAAATAGATTGAATATTATATAAGACCTACACTTTCACATGATTATGTTATTTTTTGAGGTGTGTAGTTGTTTTTTCTCCCCGGAAAACCCTAACTTTTTTATTTTTCCCGTTTTATATTAACTAGTTAATTATCCCAGTAACTTGTGTATTTGAATGAATGGAAACAATACATTTTCCTACATTACTGTACAATTAGGCTATACATCTGCAAAAGTGAGTCTGTTGTTTAGGGTTAAGCGATCGTTTTCCTAATTCTGGTAAGCCAGTTATATTTTTTTTCTTCTTCATAATCATATTAGTTTTGTTTAAAAGATTAATTGAATGAATGGCTCATTTGACAAAAGCATATGGCATTACTGCCTTGTGCTTAGCGTTAACTTTAACTTCAAAGATAAGTCAGTCCATTATTTGATCATAATTGTGGTCTCTAGCTGTAAAATCCATTGCTCTATTTTATTTTAAACAGCTGAAATTTTCAGTGCATCCAGTTCTAGATGTTAGTTTGATGAATTGAGAGGAAAGTAAAAAAAAAAAAGTAAAGTTACTTTAGTCCTAAAGGGCCATCGGGGCAGATGGAGTGTAGAATTTATCTGTTTCTGTAACCTTAACATATAAAAGGATTGTGTGCAGTGCCGAACCTAGGGCTTTGGGGGCCCCTGCATTTTGACATTCGACACCATGAGATGAGATAATGTACTTAATATTTAATGTAAAAAAATTTTTGGGAGTCCCCCCTCAAGCTGGGGCCAGGTGGGACTTTCGAATTACGACCCCTCTCCCCCACCCCTAGGTACGCCTCTGATTGTGTAGCTAGTTTATCTCTTAGACCAGTGATGCTAAAATACTGGCCCGCGGGCCAAATTTGGCCCTTTATGATAATTTTTGGCCCCCACAAGTTTAAAAAAAATAACACCTCATTATATACATACATATATACAAATTATATTTTTGGCCCTCCAAATGTTTTTGGCAGACAATAATGGCCCACAGAAAAAAAAGGTTTAGCATCACTGTCTTAGACCCTATACACCACTCCATGTAACGGTTTTTTTTGTTTTTTTGCAATGCCCTTATTTCACCCCCACCAGCGTCGATGGCCATGGAGGCACTACGGGAGACACATGTGCTTGACTAGCACTCGCCGGGAGGTGGTCAAGGTGCTAACCTGTTTTGACCCCACACACACACAGACACTTTTTTTTTTATTTGAAGCCATAATGGCTACTCCTTCTTCCCCTTTGTGAAACGGTGACAAGGGCCGGTACTCTAGGCCCAGGGCAAAGAGATGATCTTTCTTCCCGGGCCATTTGGGTTTTGGAAAACATTACTTTAATAAGTATAAATAAATAAATAGAGTTTAACCAATAAAATAAATGAAAATAAAAAGGTTATTTACTACATTTATATGTAAAGTGTAAACAAATTATTCTTATTATATAGCGTTTACCTTTTACTTGGCAAATGACATAAACTTCAAAGGCTTATATCCAATGAAAACCGACCAAATTTTAGATTAAACTGCCAATCTGGAGGCCTCTCTAACCATTGCTCGTCACGGGGATTTCATAGCCAGCACGTACCTGGCCTCTACTGCCCATCACCCCCACCCCCCTCACGCCACTGAATCATGGTTGGAAGAAGACACGACAATTAGCCAGTTCACCAGAGGTCAATAGAGGTCATGTCTAAGCTCTGATCAGATCTCTTTCAAACACTCGTTGCATCACGAGATTGTCTTCCAATGTTTGCTGTAATTATTAGTTACACATCACGAGATTGTCTTCGAATGTCTGTTGTAATTATTAACGATAACTTTAATAATCAATCATTAATATGTATTGGAATTTAAAAAAAAACAACTTAATACATAATCTATGTGTATTGATATAATGAAAGTTTAAATATTAATACTTAATTAGTGTTATAATATAACTAATGATTACTCATTTAATGTGTTTTGCAATAATACAATTAATCACTTAATCCCTGTGTGTTAGGATGATATGATAAAGGTAATCTCTCTCTCTCTCTCTCTCTCTGAACTCTCTCAGTGAAACTGCGGGCTGAGACTTAGTCTTAAAGCCCGTGAGATCAAACTCGTTGTGTCTCTCAACATCTGGAGACTGCCATAGAGCCCGATGGCCAGCAAGCTTCCGGACTGGTCCACCCTGTGGTCCGCCAGCCCGGGGCACTCAAAAAGCGCATGGGATAATAGGCAATAGCACAATTCATATTTATTGGGATGAAAGATAGAATAATGTAATCCAGTGTTTCCCAAACTTTCGTAATACTGAGCACCAGCCCGTAGCCAAGTGGGGGGGGCACTGGGGTGTCGTGCCCCCCCCCCGATAGATTAATGGAGTGCCCCCGCTTAAAAAAGAAAAAGAGGGAAAAAAATAAATAAAAAAGTAAAGTGCCCCCTTGCTGGGTATTGGTGCCTCCCTGCTTACTTTGATCTGGCTGTGGGCCTGCTGAGCACGCCTAGTTAAAAAAAACAATAACTTGCGTATAGTAGTTTTAGGGGTCATGGCTTCCCCTCATTTCACTGTTTTCGCTTCAGCCTTGCAAGTTTACCGAATGTTCTCAGCTCAGTGAAGCGCGTACCCCCGCCAAAACTCTTCGCGTACCCTCTAAGGTACAACACTTTGGGAAACACTGCTGTAATCTAATATCTATTTTTAAACGAATGTCTTGTAGTTTTTTTTTTTGTTTTCTTTTAGGAACTTCCTGATACAGACGCTGACCTTTTTGACAGCGAGCCATTTACTACCACCAACATTTTCTGCCGTAGCTTTGCCCAACAAAGTGAACCAACTGATATTCCGAAATTTCCACCTGCTGAGTTTGCTTCGTAGGTTAAATTAGTTTATCGTAGTATTAAGGGCTTTTAATGTTGGCCTTAGAAATACTGGTTACTATCTGACTAATTTGAGTTTGATTCGTACGTTAAATTAATTTATTGTAGAGTCTATTGTTTTTTTTTTTCAATGTTGGCCTTAAATGAAAATACTGGTTACAATTGGCCTTAATATGCAGGTTATAAAGATCTTTATCGACTAATTTAATTGTCACAATAGAGAAGTGAACTCGACTTATCAACCTACTTTAAAACTTACAATATCCTGACATACAAATATTTGTGATCTGTTTCACAGAGACCTGGCAACAGGAGATTCGGGTCGGAGCAGTATGGTGACGCCTGCTACAACCTGGGTAAGAAATGTGATAACTGTTATTGGTGTTTGTGGCAGAGCCGTTTATATGATCTGTGCGCTCACCCATACCCTTCCTCCCACCCCACCCCCATCCATACGACCAAAACGAAAAGCCCCCCCCCCCCCTTTTACAATATGATGCTATAGAGGCTCCAAAAAAAAAAAAGTACAGTTGCAAAGAGTCCCAAATTTACCCATTCTCCATCCACCCCAACAACAAAAAAAGTCCTTAAGGGGAGATGGTCGTGCGGTGTTGGCCCTCGACTGTCGATTGAGAGTCCATGGGTTCAATACTCCCCCGAGAGACTCGGGATTTTTTTTTCAGGTCATTGTGAAAGTTGCCAAATCCACCCAGCTTATTAAATGGGTACCTGACATAAGTTGGGGGAAAAGTCACAGCGTGGTCATAATGCTAGTTTATGTATGTCCCTTTCGACCGCCAGATAATTTATAGCAGGTAATAGAAAGCGTCAAAGTGTATGGGGGGTCCCCTTAAAAAACGTGCATTTAGAGCCTCCCCACCCCCGCACACACTTTTAAGGCGTCTTCTGCCACAAAAAATGATACTTCTGAACGGGGGTGTGTGTGTGGGGGGGGGTGGCTGTAATTTGACTGAAGCGTGTGAACTTCCCCTCTCCCGCAACTAATGAAATCTCCGAAGATTAGTATCTTGTTTCAGTTTTAGGCAAAATAATTTGAAGTGGATTTGAAATAATGATCGCAATCATGGGCGTATTCATGGGGGGGGGGGGGGGTAAGGGGGGCAATAGCCCCCCCTACATTTTGAAAAAATGTTATATAAGAGTGAGGCATTTGCTCCCCCCCCCTACATTTAAAAAAAATGTCATAAAGTTGTTATTTGCCCCCCTCCTGGAAAATTGTTGCCCCCCCCCTGGAAAAATTCCTAGCGACGCCCATGATCGCAATGCTGACCAATTTTTAGCGTGGGGATTAAAGCAACCGCCCTGAGGCACTGTGTCTGAAAGGTAACAGAGAAGATTATCTTTCAACAACAAAGATTTCACAAGGCATTGATTGCGTTACTCGCTCAGGGTCCATTTGACTACCGCCCCCCACCCTCCACACAAACACACACACTCGTACGTCAGAACGCTTTTATTTATAGCGCTATATTCGATTGAATTATTTTCTGGCGTATTAATTTATATACATTGTACTTTATGTTAATGTTAGGGAAGCTCCCAGGAAGCAGAAACAGCAAGGAAGAGAAGTCCATCAAATTCTGGAATGTCGTATACACACACCGGAAGTAAGTCACATGATCAGATTAGTTATTTTTTTGTTTTGCCAGGATAAAGTCAGAGAGTTAATTAATCTTTGTGTTATATTTTTTTTAATGTTGACATTTTTTTTTTGTGTAGGTGTTCTGAGTCCCACCAATGGCAGTCTGAAAAGGACTTCACTAAATGACCCGCTAAACGATGAAAACAAGAAGTGGAAAAACTGTGATCAGTTTCAGGACAAGTTTGAAAATATACCTATCGTCATACAAGCCGAGAGTTTAAAACCCACCTCGGCCAGCGTCTTCCCGTCAATGACCAGAGAAAGGTTGCCAAATTATATGATACGGACCGTGACATATGGCTCTAAATTTGAGAAAGGGGATGAAAGGGGATCCATCAACGGAAGCGGCCGAAACTCGGTCAATGGGGTTTCTCGGAACCTTTTTGGCACCAGTCAACCAATAAGTGGGAATAATACCAACCATATTGGCCAGGTAATCGTCAACAGCACAAGCCAGGGCGGTGTCCAAAGCTATGGTGGGAAATGTAGCCCGAAGACAAGTAACGCTTTACAGAACGCGTTAAAGAAACACGGCAGCGACAACTTGATCAGCAAAGGAAGTCCAAAGTCAGCACCAGTTAGTAATGGATGTACAGAGGTGGGTTATGGTCATCGTTAATTAAATTGACCTATTACTACTTTAGCCATTTTTTAAAAAAAAAGTACTTATCTGCTAATGGTATAATTCCGTATAATATTTAATATTTTAATTTTTTTCAAATCAGCATTGCGATCGTATGAATAGATTCTTTGTGTAGTTATTTTGTTCATCGGTTGACTAGATATATTACTCAAGTTGAGCATGAACTTTATTTTCTTTTGTTCAGCTTTCCATTGAAGAAGAGAAAAAAAGGAAGCAACAAGAGAAGAATCGACAGTATGCTAAGGAGAGTAGGGAACGAAAGAACGAGAAGCTGAAAACTTTAGAGCAGGTAAGAAATGTACACATGATTAACATTAAACTAATCAGTCATCTTAACAAATTAGCAAATAATATTTACATTTATAACAAAATTTATGACTTTTTTTTAAAGTAAATATTTCCCCATAACCCCTAAGGGGGCAGAGGAAGTGTAAATTCAATCTGTTTCTGCAGCAAAGGGCATATTAAGGGTTTATGTGGTTAGAACAACGCCCAGCCGCCTTTACTTTCCCAGCTAAAGTAAGGTGAGCGCAGCCCCGTAGCGTGAAAATTCTACAGCAGAGGCCAGGCATTCTACAGCAAGGGCCAGGCAATAGCAGGGAGGGGGGTTAGGTAATACATTTTACTAAGTAGAGCAAATAAGCAGAGGTGGCCAGACAAAATGCATGGGGGAGGGGCGGGCCCCCCCCCCCCGCACGCTACGGACCTGGGTGAGCGTCAGGTGGACCTAGGAGGACTAACTTTAAACTTTCACCAGGATCTGGAAATGAATTTCCTCAGGTCGTAGTGGAGAGCTCCATACTGATCGATCATCAGTCAGCACCAGTGACATAAAATATCCGTTATATGTTTTTGAACACAATAATTCTATAGACAAAGCCACCAATTTGAGATATATAGATCGAATATAAGGTGTACACTGTACATCACATCCCCATGACTATTCTACTCCACCTTTACATTTTGTAACACAGGTCAATAAGGAGAAACTTGCAGAGATTGAAATATTGAGGAAGCTCATCACACACCAGTACGTGAAACAAAACGGGTCAGAACCGCAATGGATCACGAAAACTATAGAATGGTTTTCGAGCAACAGCAGCGGCAACTCTCAAAGCTCTGTCATTGTAACACCCTGTTTACCCAGTGAGTTATTCCACCTCTTCCTAGAATATTTTCTACGTTCAGTTGTTTACAATAACTGTTTATAAAATAGTTATTTATATATAGCACATTTATTCTTTCTGTCAATAATCATTGGGTGTTTCGTTTGTTGTAGTTGATTAGTTCAGTAGTTTAAATTTCATTTACACTTGTAAACATTAGTTAATGATTTGTGTTGCAGATGACGAAGAATTGCTCAAAGAGCTCGGCAACAGTCTTTATGGTTCCGTCCTATCGCCAGTGAAGTCGTCACCGCCTACATTTAAACACGAGACGAAGATGAACGCATCATCCGGTGAGGCCAGGAGCAACACACCATTCACATCCGGTAAGGTTGGCGAGCTGAACGCCTTTTCCGGCAGCGCAGCGAGCCATTTGAAAATCCCCAGCGCTCGCGCTCCGTCTCAACCAGTGCACATCCCAAGGACGACAAACGGCTTCAAGAGAAGGTCAGAAGCAAGCCTCCCCACACTGGACGCGGAGGAGAGCGTCCCCGCCGTGAACGATCTGTTGGCCCATAGACGCGAGGACACGTACACCGTGGGGCTGTTCAGTGGACACAGGACTGAGGTGAGATCGCACAAAAAACTGGAAGAGCAGTTCCTGACTCCGTGGTCAGCTTCGTTTCCTGATCCCTCACTGGACATGCTGGAGGAAGAAGTGATGACCTTGCCGGACGAAGACACGAGAAGCACCTCTGATACAGTTGGCACCAGCCCTGACGCCCTCATTGATGAGTTTAGAAACCTTCCCTCGTGGGACTTGATGCAGTTTGTAGAAGCAGCTCAGCTGGGAAATGACAACATTTGACATCCACCCTTGTATCATAGCAACGGGAAACAAAAACCCTCTTTAAATTAATTGAGTGGAGGCATCCGAGTAAAAAAAAAATCTTAAAGAGATGTCACACCTTCGTGTAGTCTCTGATCTGGGGTCACTTACGACTCTGACGACTGATTCTGTTGACACCTGACCTGGTGGGGCAAATCACCTGGAAAATTTAAACTTAAAAAAATATGTAGGGCGCTTATAATAAAAAGGACCTGATATCTGTTCCAGAATGGAACAAATTCATGATTGCCATTTTAGGACCACACCAGCAGCTTTTGCAGGCAGTTGTGTTTTAATTCCTCATAAAAATCTTGGCGGGGTAGAGGGAGGGGGGTAAGGCAAAAAAAACAAAACAAAGCAGACTCATTTTGGATACATTTGGTCTCGATAAACTTTGTACCCTTTTCCCCAACCATCCCTGACATTTTATGGCCCATCATCCCTGACTTATTATGACCCACCATTCCTGACTTATTATGGCCCACCATCCCTGGCTTATTATGGCCCACCATCCCTGACTTATTATGGCCCACCATCCCTGACTCATTATGGCCCACCATCCCTGACTTATTATGGCCCACCATTCCTGACTTATTATGGCCCACCATCCCTGACATATTAAGGCCAACCATCCCTGACATATTATGGCCCACCATCCCTGACATATTATGGCCCACCATCCCTGACATATTATGGCCCACCATCCCTGACATATTATGGCCAACCATCCCTGACATATTATGGCCCACCATCCCTGACATATTATGGCCAACCATCCCTGACATATTATGGCCCACCATCCCTGGCATATTATGGCCCACCACACACAAGAAAAACAAAGTATCCTTCGGTTTATCTCACTTGTGGGGGGGGGGGTCACCAGCCAAAAACCTTATGATACATCATGACCTATTATAACTTATTAAATTATTGGCTGACACGATGATTCTAAGAGCCTTAATTTTATTATTTGTTAAGTTAAAATATTTTTAACTGATGACTTCACATTTTTTTTTAAAAAGGGGGAGAAGTCTGATGAGTCTACTCCGCATAATTTTTCCGAACCGACTTTTTTATTTATTAAGACATAATAATAATAATTGTAACATTTAGAACTTTTGACTTATTTATTTTCTTTAGCATACATTGAAAGAAATATAAAAATAGCAATTGGTTTGCCAACTAATATTAGTGTTAGTAAAGTTTAAATATTTTTAATAAATAAAAATAAGCTTATTCATTGGAATACATGTATAATGTTTGTTTTTTTTTCTTTAAGTTAATACGAATTTTGAAGAGTTATCTTGTATATCTTTCTTCTTATTATTTTATTCAAATAAATAATGAAAATTGTTTAGTTTCATGTAAAGTTAGCTTCGTTTAATTTTTGTATGCAAGTAGAGAAACATACTTATAAAGTAGAAAAGTTTACTCAACTAGGACTTATTTTTTTTTTAATCTGCGCTCACTTATATGAATATCATTAATGTTATTATCAACCTGCATTTTAAATAATCTACTTTACATATTATGAAGAATAACAATGTAATAAATTGAAGGTGTAGTCATGTATCATTTATTTATTCACTTGCCCAAACTCAAAGACAATTGCATTTGTTTTGTTTGTTTGTTTTAAAAAAAAAAGCCATATTTATTTTTTTTTTATTTGGACTTTTTTTTTTTCTTTTTTTTTTGTCCCATTGTGTCAACTTCACCAAAACGAGGCATTAATATTTTTCATAAACAGAGACGTTCTTATATTTGTGGGGGCATTAGGCGCAATGGGCAAAGGGGCCTTGATAATACTAGATTTGATATGGGCCTGTTTGGCTATGGGGGGGGGGAGGCTTCTAGAACGTCTTTGACCATGACAAACTCTTTTATTGAAAGCATTAGACAAAGTGTAAAGTTTTTTTTGTTTTTTTTTTAAATCTACAAAAAGTTTATTCCTGCCTTATTATTATTTTTATTATTGTATTTTGAAGTTGATGATATTTATTCTTGTAACTAGCTCTTAACATTTTTCTTATTAAAAATGTGTTATGTACTTTCTTAAGTATAAACATAATAATAATAGTAATAATATATATATATATATATATAAGATAGACATATAAAGCAACTACAAACAAAATGTACATTTTTTATACAAACGAAATTTGCTGGAGAGGTCAGCACACATAAAGCATCCACAAACACAATTGAATATTTTATGATCAAACCAAATAAAAGCTGATATATTTATGGAGAAGTGTACACCCGTAAAGCAGAGACACACGGAATGGTTGATTTTATTCTCAGTTCATTTCTGACAACGGGGCCTATCTTTAAGCGCCATTTATTTCCGAAAAAAACGTGTAACATTTTTTTACATGAGCGTGCCGTGTGATTTATTTATTTGTGAACCCGTTAATTTTTTTTTTTTTATAATTCGCAGTAACATTTTAAAAAAAAAAACGACAACGTAATTGGAGCAGGGACCAACCCCATTCTCATGTCTAAAAGTACTCAACTAGTGTCTCGCGATAAAGTAAGGGCCATCACAGGCGGGTTTTTTTTTTTTTTTTTGTCAATGCTCCATTCTTTTACTCTTTGTCCGTGCCGCCGATCAAATTAACGAACCTACTGTGGCCCGCAATTTAAACAGTTGGCCCACCCCTGGTCTTTACTGTTACAGCCTTATTTTTTTTTTTTTTTTGCTTGTAAATTTAGTTTAAAAAAAAAAAGAACTCGTTGTTTATCACCATTCACTTCTTCACCAACTGAGAGCAACATCGCCATCAGCCAATGACAATTTATGTCTCAAAATGAATTATTGATTGTCAAGCATTTTTTTATGCATCTATTCTGAAACAAATATAATGAATATTTTTGTTTATTCCTTTTATTTTTCAATGTTTTCTTTATGTTTATTAATTATGCTAGCACATGTACTACTGCCGAGGAAATGTATGTAGCCTTCCCACATGCATAGCCTATTTTACTGTAATTGTTACATTATTTATTTAAATGTAATATTGATTTTTATTTCACTTTTTATTATAACCTTTATACAGTAATAAATAGTTGTTGATTTTAAACTTTATTTTAAACAGTCTTATTTGTTATTTAAAGGAGTTAATGTCTGTCTTGTTAACGTGACAAAAGAAAAGTCAAAATATTAGTGAAAAAAAATAAAATTTTCAGAATATATTACAATAAAAAAAATATATATAATAAATATATTGTTCTCGTCACTTCTAATGTCATTTTACGTAATTTTTTTTACTCAAATAACCAAGACAGTGAATATTCTCTACCCCGTTATCTCCCCCTTTTTCAGGAAAAATTGTTTTAGGAGGGTTAATTTGAGATCGAAAATTCACTGAATTAAGAATTGAAAAATTAAAAAAAATAACAACTTGGTGATTGTTTTTAAAAAAATACGTAAACATTTTTAGGAGGGAATTTTTGCTTTCTGCCTAGAACTGCTCACCGTAACTTATGGGCATATGTTACCTGGACGTCTGCCAGCTTTACGGGGATATTTCTGACGTGTATGTTTATAAAGATAGCGGATTTTCCCGATATTACACTTTTACGGGAATTCTTGGATTGACAGCAATTCTAAAATCATGTTCCACACGAGCAAGGCTTTGTAATCACCAAAAAAAAAATACCACAGATTTCGGGAAATTTGTGGTTTACTAAAATAGATAACACACATTATACAGAACTAAATCACATAATAAAGAATTCTTACAATAATTATTATATATTCAATTAACATTAATTCTGGTTAGGACAAAGAAATGATGTTTTTTTAACAATTTTAATAATTTGACACTAGCATTGTGTGTAGTGTCACAGGGTCAGAAAATTAATTTAGAAAAAAAAAAGTTGTTTTTTTCCTATGATTTGCACTAACCCTTGTCCAACATTCTATACAAAAATAATCATAATAAATTGTTTATGGAAATAGCTATTTGAATGCCCGAAAAAAACAAAGGGCAATTGTTAAGTTAAATAACTTTTCTACTTTCCAAATAGTATTTAATAATAACAGTCATTTCCAACCCCCCCTTTTTTTTTGTTTCCCCCCTTTTCCCCTGGCACTTTAGGACAAGCAGTTATGATGTTCTTTGATATTTTTAATAATTTGGCACTAGCATTGTGTATAGTGTCACAGGGTCAGAAAATTAATATTAAAAAAAAATTATTTCCTATGATTTGTAATACCCCTTTTCCGACATTCTATACAAAAATAATCATAACAAATTGTTTATGGGAATAGCTATGTGAATGACCCAAAAAATAAAATACAAAGAGTTTGATTAAGCCATTTTTTTTTCATATTAGTTTGTAATATCAATTCATCGTCACAGTAGGCTTTGTTCACAATCCAGAGTCAATTCTGCAGACGTGTCTGTTATGATTAAAAAAAAACAATGGGTGACTGGCTTGGTTTGTTTCTAGGTTGTTTCTAGGTTGTTTCTATGTTGTTTCTAGGTTGTTCATCAAAAGAAAAAAATAACTTTTGTATTTTTTTTTATGTTTTTACCTTAAGGGACTCATTAATCTGTGCTGTTATATGTTTTTCCTGATAAGAGCGTTTATCTTTGTTTACATTTTTCAACTTGTTGTTTATCACTAAGATTGTTTATCACTAGGAATTGAATCTGTGATATATTTAAGGCTTATGCAATTTAAACCATATAATACTTTATGTCAACAAAACAATCTCATTTCGCTCGTCATTTTAAATGCGTCTTTATTCTATTTTTGTGCACAAGGAAATATTTTGACACGAATTGTCTGGCCCAGGTTTTAATAAAGCTTTAAAAAAAATTTTTTTTCGACTTTTGAAAAAAAAAAAGAGTTTTGGCTCTTACTAAATGTTCTCTTTGTATGGTTCTTGTCATTTCAGGGGCGTTGGTGCAGGAAAAACAATGTATCCCCCCCTCTCTCACTCAGGCCCGTAGCTTGCAGGGGGGCGGGCCCCCCTTCGTTTTGTCTGGCCCCCTCTGCTTGTTTGCTCTACTTAGTAACATTTATCTCCTGTCCCCCCTCCCCGCTATTGGCCTGGCCCCATCTGTAGAATGCCTGGCCCCTGCTGTAGAATTTTCACGCTACGGGGCTGCTCTCACTCCACCGTGTCGCGAGGCTACTGCTAAGTTCAGGATATTATAGTTCATTGTCATGTGTTGGGTGTGTTCCATGTTGTGTGAGACTGTTGTAAAGTAATTAAAGTATCACAGATGTGCACGTGCAAGCAGCACAGCGAGCTCTGGGTGACGGGTTGATGGACAGAGGTGCTGTTGAGACCGCAGCTGGCTAATGTTGTGCCCCTGATAATCTTTGAAAAATCCCACCTTCCTCTGAACCCCCACCCCTCTCCCCCACATCCTTTTAGACCATGGCCAGTGCACCCTCCACGTGTGGCCTGCTCATGTTATAGTCTGACAATTATGGCTTTCAGCGAATTTCATAGAACACACATACAAATAAAATTTTTAAGTCGATGAAAGGGATTACAGACACCAAGTCAAAATATTTTCTCAAATGAATAGTTGATTATATTTCTTTTCATCTGTATAAATAGCTTTTATTGAATTAGTTCTAATAATTGATTATAAGTCTTGATTTTAAGATTTCATTTTAAGATTTTAGGCTTCTGTATCACCATATTTGACTAGAGTTCTTACTGGCATGGAGCCACTGTTCCATCAAAGCTATGCCCGTGTGTGCAGGCATACGACTAGCCGAATGGCGCACCCAAATGACAAACTAGCCTTTAGCCTTTAGACCGTTATGTTGCGCACCCAAATTTTATTTTCCTTCGAAAGTCGGGCATGGCCAATATCTTCTTGCCGCACTCAGCGTCCAGAAAATAAGAAGGAACGATGGTTGGGGTGTGGGGGGGGGGCGGCTTGGAAGCGGTATGGCCTTAGGCATTCGCCTAGTTCCCTGTGCCTTAAGCGGCACTGCTCACTAGTAAAACAAAACGCTCCCCCCCCCCCTCCAATGTGACCTGACGGTCAGTGTTCCTCAATTTTCATGAAGTCGCGGGAGCATAAAAACTTCAAGATATTCACTGTAAATAAAATACAGGTGGTGATATTTTGATGGAAACCAATGGCGCAAAGCAAATCAGAATGTTTTCTTTTTTTTTAAAAATAACTCAATAAAAATTTAAAATAAAATAAAAAAGAAAGAATCCTACTGTCCTGTTCATAGTTAGCCCCCCCCCCCCTTGATTTGTTATTTGTATTATTCCCCTTTGGTTGAATGTTAGTGTGCTGGTGAATGTGTCCTGTTGTTAGATGAGGTCAAACTTGTTCTGGTGAAGGGTCTGACCGGTAAGAACGGTCTCATTGGTCGAGGATCACATGACTATTTGCGGAGGTTGCGTGGACAATGAGTCCAGCCACGGCGATCGCACAGAGCAGTCCGAGGAGGTCATGAAGGCAGTCTGACGAGTGATTCTCAGGTTGTTGTCTCACGTGGTATAGTGTCATAGGGTACTCATGGCAGGAATCTCACGGGGGATCAGTGAAGATATTTCTGTGAGTGAAAGGGTTTTTTTCATGTTGTGGCGAGATGGGGGCTTACCGCCTTTCAACTTGGGGACTATTTCTTGGCATATATCATGTATACAAGATTATATTCGTTATGTTCATTAGGAATTAGAGCCTAACCACACCAACACGACGGTGCGTCAAACGCACGTTTGACGTACTAGACACGACAGGCCATTGTCGTGTCGTTTTTCGGCAAAACACACTGCCACGACGTGCGTTCTCTAAAGTATGCTCACTGACCTACACAGTTCAGCTAAAAATTCTATTAAATTGACTGCACTCACCTAAACAACTTTTACATCCCTCTGAGTTAACATGAATAAATACATTCACCTTTTTAGGCCAAAGTTAATAATAAGATTATAATAATGAGAAAATATGGTTGATTCATATATGAATCATGGGGAACTGTGGGGTTAAGTAATCAAGTTATTTATTCATTTAACCAGGAACAGCATTATTCTAGTTAAGGGCTTCTTAAACTTTTGTAATTCATGACCCCATTTATGATTGCAAGTTTCTTGACGACCCCATACAAATATAAAAGAAAAATAAATTAATATTTTACAAGTTAAAAAACATTTTCTGTTAAATTGTATTTTTATCTCTCGCGACCCCAGAATTTTGCTACGCGACCCTAAATGGGGTCGCGACCCATAGTTTAAGAAGCCCTGTTCTAGTTCTATACTTATATATAGATATACAGTTCTAAATTTAGGAACTGGGAGGACCTGGAGGGGCTTGACCTCTTTGGGGGGTCCCTGTATTTTGACTTTCTACATCATGATATGAAATAATGTACTTAATATTTGATGTAAAAAAATTTTTGGGGGCCAGGTGGGGCATTCGAGTCAGTTTGGAACCCCCACTCTCTCCCTCCTGGTTATGCCCCTGTATATATATATATATATATTCATTAATATATATAGCCAATCTTAATTATAGAAAGAAAGCTACCATTATAGTATGATTATAGTATCAAAATAGAGAAATGATGTACTTTTAACAACCAAATAACTTTCGGTGACAGTAACTTCGTATCTATTTAAATTATACAAATACTATTCAACTAAGCACCAAATTCAGCTCTATAAGACTACTAAGAGCTAAATTAAGCCTCCCAATAGGCTACTAATATATAAAAAAGCCTGTAATCCAAAGCACTCATTGTAATCCAAACAGATTTCCAAATAAGAAATAACAGAATCTCAGATGAAAGACTTTAAATATCCATACAAGTAAAGATATTCTAATGCTTATCAACTAATACTATTAGGCATCTTTATTTTTTAAAATTATCATATCATTTTTGAGTCATGCAAAAACACAGCTCTTTTATTGAGCTAAGTATTGTGTAATATCTTTAATATAAACAGTCAAACATATGATGCAGGAGTTGTCTTTTTTATTTAGAACTAAAAACTTTCTGAATTACAAAAATGCTTTATTTTAAAATAGTTGTAGGCTTTTGATATCTTGAAAACAATTTTTTTATCCTTTGATCATAAAAAGTATTCAATTTCTCATGCCATAAAAGGTTCTAGAGATAGTATGTATTGTCACCTAAAACCATATAGAATTCTTTTTGGTTATACATGTATTCTTAAAGGCACAGAAATAACTTTTTTAATGACATTTCAAAGTAAAAAAAATAATTGAATGACAAATTGCATCTTTATGATTTGGAACAGCACACATTTTAATTAGCAATAAAAAGTAAAAATACTTTTGTGTTTAATAGTTGTTTTGCATTTTAAAAAATGTAAAAAAAAACTTTTTAAAAATACTTTTAATAAGATAGCTTAGATCATACAAACATTTAAATAAATTTATTCAGTTATTTAATTTTTATTCTGGCGGCCACGCTTTTATTTAATCAATATTTATACTTTTTAGTGTCGAAAGTAATTATCTTGTTTTTGTTTGTGTAGTTAGTATAAATTAATAAGTGATGTACATAGTGGAATAACAAAACTCTCAAATTTAGTAGTTTTATATTCTATTATATTGTTAAAAGAATTTCCCTTTCTTTTGTGGGTAAAGTTTATATACAACATTAAAAATAGCACACCAGACTAAAAAAACAGCTTCAAAACTCATTAAATTCATAAACCAATGCAAAACTTGAGATGCCATTCTGCTATATCCCTTGCCCAGCTGCCGTTACTTCCCCAACTTAAGTCAGGCACCCATTTAAAGCTGGGTGGACTTGTGGGACGACTTTGAAACAAATTTCACCTGGAAAATGTTCACATGGTTCTTACAGTGGATCGAACCCAGGACTCTCAGTTCGACAGTCGAGTATCTACACCACTCGGCCATCCGTCCCTCTTTATATAAACACTATCAAAAAATTAATTCACTTTGGGCTCCATAAGAATTTAATAAATAGACACAAACATTCTATAATAGTGTATTGTCATCAAGAATACACAAGTTTTAGAAATTTCAAATCGATTGGTCTTCGCGAAGGTGATAATTGATTATAAATTTCACAAAACACAGAATTGGTCTGCCACACCACCTGAGAGTTACTGTAATAAAATTAAAAGCCTATAAAAAAGATTGCAAAGTAGGTAAGGTATATACATAACAAAAAAACATGCTAATTCTAAACATTCAATTTAACTGTGATCATTGCCACAACCATGGACTAAGGAAACAGTAAAAAAAAAAGTGTTTTAGTAGAAAAAAAAAACCCTAAATTTCATTGTTTTTTTTATGATTAGTATGAATACAAATGTAATATATATTGTTATAATTATCTATTACATTATAATTAGCTATAATTTAGGTCATAAATAGAAAAATGTTTTGTTTACAAAGTGAAAAGTCAACAAAAATAGTTGTGTTAAGCAGAAATATATGTCAGTTAAGAATGTTATAGTTATGTTAATGTTTGGTTGTTTACAAAGTCCAAAGTCAACACATATCAAGAAAAAAAATAAGAGTAAAATACTAAGTATTTTTTATAAGCCATAAAAATCATTAGCAAATACTGATAGGCCTAACATTATTTGAGAAAGTAAATATAAGAGCATTGAAATGAATCTCTCTAACTCTAGGTATTCAGAATTATTATTGTTTTCTTATTAATAAATGATGATTAAAATGATTATACTACCAAACAGTATGTAAATTAGCCAACTAATGTTTACTAATAACTAATTGCTAGTATAAGAGACAATTAAACTTGAAAAGTAGTATTAGAAGAATGATAAGTTTAAAAAGTCAACATTAGTCAACATATATGAAGAAAATTTTTTTTTTTTACTCTAGTAACCCATTTTATTTGTAATTAGGTCTACAATGAAAGACTTAAGAATAATATTACTATTTTTTTGTTAAATAATGTCTACTTGGATAATACATAATAGTCTAGTCTAGTTTAGTTTTTAAGAGAGGTTGTTAGTATTAGACTAATAGTAATAATATTCATGCAGATACAGATGTCCAGAAATGACTTAGTTGACAAATGGGAACTTTAAGTGAAACTTGAAAGTGTTTTAAAAAAATAGGTGCAGAAAATTCTAATCATGTATTCTTTTCTTATGCACCAAATATAATAAATGGCAATGAAAACGCCAGCAGTCGGCCACCGCAATCAGCTTTATTTTTGTAAAGTGTTTAATAAAATAAAATGTTTAAAATCAATACCATGCCTTGAGTTAATTATCCTCATTGTACTGTTTTGAATAATAAAAAAAAGATTGAGGCCTATAACTTAAATAGCTTAAAAGTTTTACATTTTCTATAATAAAAATTCATTCTCGGCTGACGTCAGATTAAAAAAAAATGTTTGAATTTTTTTTTCAAGATCAAAATTTTCTTAATAAGGCACATTAATCATCATTCATTAAAGTATTTAAATTGAAAGTTTCAGGCTTCCATCTTTCATGGTTCAAAAGTTAAAAGAAATTTTTAGCATTAAAATGTTAATCTTGACCATCAAATTAAAAAAAGATAAGTTTTTGTTTTTAAATGAAGGCTTGATATGATAATGTACATTACTTAACTTTCACTCAAGGATCTAAATTGAAAATTTGAGGCCTGCAGCTTTAGTAGTTACAGTTTTTTTAGTATAAAAATGTTTTTCTTGGCGAGTCTCGGCCTTCAAATTCTAAATAAAAATATTTTTGTTTTGTTTATTTTTTAATAACTTTATTAATACTGGACAATAAACAAAACACATCAAAGTATTTATGTTGGAAATTTGGAGTATATACATTCTATAGATAAAAAACTGTGCAATTTTATCTGCAGCTCATTGAGACTTTGGTCAAAGTTTTTTTTATATTCCTTATGTTATGTAAAAGTGACCCCCCCCTTTTTTTTATACCTGAAAAAAATTATAACATCTGTTCTAAAAGACATAGAACACTAAGTGTGGTATCATTGGAAAGCTTGCAACCAGCTCTATCGAATTAAACATATTAAACTTTTATATTACTGTTTTGAATTTTCTCATCGTCATCGAAGTACCTAATATGTTACTAATGTTAGACTTATATAATTAGTCTTAGTAGGCTAATTACTTGAACCGGAGTAAAAAAACAAACTAGTACAGCAGAAAACTAAACATGAGATAAATTTGAATTCAGTTAAGATACATTTGACAATTGAACTTAAAACTGATCACTTGACTTATTACATCGATAGATGTTGTGATCGTTTGGTCATTGTGTGACTTGCTGTCTCGAAACATAGTCGAATCGTGTGATACCGAGTTTAATACAAACTTTTGATAATGATATTGATTAAAACAAATGTAATAATTGTGTATACTACATTTTTTTATATTATTAGTTTGTATCAGTGGGCGAGAAGCAGTTATTAATAATATTAAACAAAATACTTTAATACCCCATCCCCATGGCTTCGGCACTTAGTCTTAGTATTTCTCTATTTAAACACTGTCTAAATCTAAAATGTTTCACAAATAGTTATTTTTGTGATTTACTACATTATTTTTTTCAGCATGATATAATTCACTTTTCTCTTTAAATTTGAATAATTTTTTTCACAATAAAACAAATATTTTATAAAATTTCATTGTTTTAGTAATTGAATGGGTGTCGTCAAGGCATCCATTTTGTATTATTTACAATGCGTTTTTTCAGAAAGTGCATCAAAAACGCAGACACGCACGACAGACGACGTGCCGGTCTGTGTTATCGCTCTTAAAGATTGGTTCGTGACGTCACACGGTTTTCATACGACTGACGCATGACGCATGCGTCAAAGAAAACGCAGCGGTATGTTTTGACT
>JAGDYQ010000190.1:296112-312874 GCA_021962125.1 Bulinus truncatus | reverse complement strand
CGTTAAGACACCAACATGAAATTCTCACCATAGCTAGTACTTGCCAAGGTTAGCAAGTGTGCAAAATATGAAAAGTGTGAATTACTGTCCACATGGTCATCTGGGGGTCGCAATAAGTGCAAAAATGGACGACCATGATGCTTAAAGAGGCCCACCATGAGTACACTATTATTGATTAACAGGAATTCTCTATCAAAATAATAAACACATATATGGTACTTACTAATTGTATAACAAACATCATTTCATGTCTTATAGGTTCTTGGCTATACCGAGTCAAATATTGATGAAAACTGCCTGAAGTGCAATGTTTGTAAATTTTTAGGGCATTCTGTGTGCAAGCTACACTTAAGATACATACATTATTCAACTTAGGACAAAACAATGAGTTAATACTGAAAATTTCAGCCTGATACCTCTTTTAGTTTTTGAAATATTCACGTTCAAATATCGCGAAAATGTAAATGTCATGCGCACTCGCGACTACCCTTAAAAATAAAAAAAATTATATCTCAAAGTTTTTGACCAAATGGCCTAAAATTTTCAGGAATCACTCAACTTTGAATGTACCACAAGCCCTGAAAATTTCAGGAAGATCTGAGGGGGTCGGGTGAACACCACTGGTTGAGTTGACATGGAATGACCCTACCTTAAGATGGGCGAATTTGGGAGCTTAACTTTTCAGTGACCTTAAAAAGGCAAGAATCGAACTCAGGACCCTCAGGTCAACAGTTGTAAAAAAAAAGGTTGAAAGTCTGACGATTACCAGTTAGGCATGTTTTATAGCTACAAAACCCATAATGACATACAAATCAACATATTGTTTCAAGAAAATCTAAAAAATATAGTATTAAACTTGAGGTAAACTTAACCTGTCTCCTCATTCATTTCAGAAGAAAAATCATCCGCATCATGACAATCATCTAAAATATCATCTAGAACATTTTCACCTTCAATACCTGTAAAAAATATATTTACGTTGTGGTCAAGTCTTAAATACAATTTCTTAAAATTGGTAAGAATAAAAGACAAGGAAGCTCATTCTTCAAAAAAACTGGTAATATAGTAATAGATAACATTTCTACACAAAACTACCGGTACCGCAAAAATCTACACGGTACACCAAAAAATATTTAAATATGCAAAATGGCACACCTCAGCTGACTGGGAAAAAAAAGACAATTTCTTAATTCTTTCTTTAGGCAAATCTAAAAAATAGACAACACTTTTTCCGAAGAATTAGATATAGGCATTCAACTCAATCCAATTACAAACAATTAAAAAAAAAACATAATGGTTTATATCTCTAGCTACCTAATAATTTTTTTTTTAATAGTAAGTAATACTTAACATCATGTTGATATATAACATAAATTATAAAATATTAATATAAAATTTAATGGCTAAGATTCTGTATTCTGTAAGACTAGCTCTTTTGTCAATAAGGATGTTGAAGATAGTTATGTATTTTCTATTCTTTTTTTGTGAAAATTTATATGTTAGAGAGTTGCCGTATAAAGTTCAATGCAGTTCATGTTTCAATGTCCAAATTGACACAAAGCATGTACAATCACATTTTACTGACGCTATTTCCTAGCCGTCAAACACAAAGAAAACTCCCTGTCTGGCTATAAATTTTAATGTCTGTAATTTTACCATCTCCCACTCCCCCCCATCTCAACACGATGCACATTGCTCAGTTTAGTAAAATAATTTTGGTAATGGCTCATTAACTTATTACATAATGTTTTTCCTTCATTTCCCCCAACACCACCCCTCCAGCACATGCTATTTTAAACTATTCCTTAACTGTATGTTAATACTTTGGCCTATCATTTTGCTCAATGTCAGTTCTACACTGATAGTATTGTAAGTAAATAGATTTTTTCCCTGCTGAACAAAAATTTACCTCTCTGCCTGGTTAGGTGAATTTTCCCCCATCGTGTGGATGTAACAATAATGATTTCTTGAATGAAATCTCCATACCGTGCATACCCTTATGGCTTATCTACCCCACTTAAAAGTTAATATCTGTTTTTGCATGTTGAACTCAAGCAGGCTTTTAAATTAAAACATTTCAAATTTCGGAAAAAAAAATTGCAAAAGGCAATTTTTTTTTCGCATTATGAATATTGTTATGTTTTTATATTAATCTTGTCTCTTGATGTCTTTTTGTTTATCGAAGTGGCTACGGCACCAGCCAGCACCATTATATTAGAGTTAGGAATAGGGCTGGTGCCCGTATTTTTTTTTTATGGGTACCAGCCATTATATTAGGTTTAGGAATAGGGTTAGGGTTAAGGATAGGGTGTGGAGCAATATCTATGGCTGGTACCCGGAAAAAAAATACGGATTCTGTCAGGACAGAACCGTAGCCACTCTGTTTATTTAATTTATTTTTAGAAATTGATGCAATTTTTTTGTATAAAATAAAAGCAGTGGCTACGGTTCGGTCCGACCTAACCCGTATTTTTTTTACTTCGGGTACCAGCCATAGATAATATTGCTCCACACCCTAACCCTATCCCTAACCCTAATCCTGAAAAAAAAATTCTGAAAAAAAAAATTTATATATGCCATGTTCCTTATACCCTAATAAAATGGTTTTGGCTGGTGCCGGAGCCACTGCGTTAAATAAATCGCACTTGCTACGAATACGTAATTACGTGCTCCGTATTTGTTTTGGCCCGGGGCACGTAAATAGATGTGCGCATGCGCGACTTTCGGAATTGAAAACATAACATATTAGAAATTGGAAAATGTCTGTGTGGCTCGTTAGCACAGTCAGTTGCACGCTTGGCTGGGACCTGATTTTGGCCGACTATGTGTGGGTTCAAATCCCATTAGAATTTTTTTTTTTTCCAGAATAATAGATACTAATTTAGAGCATATTTTTTTGTTTTATTACATTATGAAAAAAAAAAGGGATAGGGGGTTAGGGTTAGGGATAGGGGGTTAGGGATGGGGGTTAGGGATAGCATCATATCGCTATCTGAAAAAAGGGTTAGGGTTAGCATCATATCGCTAAAAAATTTAAAAAATGTCTCTCATTATGTACTTTTGAAAAAAAAAATGTGTTTTCACTTTCTTCTGACCTAGTTTAGGCCTATATTCTTATTTTGTAATTTAAAATAATTCAAAGCCGTATTTCTTTAAAAAAAAATATTATAAAAGCTGAGAACTTAATTTGTTTAGAAAATTGCGAAATTTCTTTTTTTTTTAACATCATATCGCTAAAAATACGGAGTCCCGAAAGTCGCGCATGCGCACATCTATTTACGTGCCCCGGGCCAAAACAAATACGGAGCACGTAATTACGTACCCGTAGCAAGTGCCTAAATAAATAGCATATTAAAATCAGGGGAT
The DNA here is from genome assembly GCA_021962125.1 of Bulinus truncatus. Classification (NCBI taxonomy): domain Eukaryota; kingdom Metazoa; phylum Mollusca; class Gastropoda; family Planorbidae; genus Bulinus; species Bulinus truncatus. The sequence continues at coordinate 309,508 of JAGDYQ010000190.1, read as the reverse complement.
AGCTTCTCATAATTCTGTCATAATCATTAAGTCTAAGACACAGTGATATAACCGATTCTGAGATTTACCTGAGATATTAAAAGTAATAACAAATAATAAAAATACAGAATTCAATAAGTTAAATTTTTATTCTGAATAATAAACTAATAAAGTCATTCATTCCAACAATATAAATGAAAAAAAAAAATAATACAACCATAAGATTACCTTTAGATTTAGAAGTCATATTGAAGGTAAAATGGTTCTAAAAATAAAAAGGTTTAAAAAAACCTACAGAATTAAGTGCCAGTTATGACAAATTAATAATATTTATAAAAATACACATAAACCAGAACAATGGCGACCGTTTCGATAATTCCCGGTGGCCAGTTTTTTATATATGAAAATTTGTAAAGTCATTAAAGAGCTTGCATTCATCGATTGGGCATAGATAGTTAATGGACACTATAGTTTGAACAAAACATCTCAACTATGAATACTTTGAATTTAATAGCAATGTTTTAAATTATAAAGTGACAATTCGCTACAATGCACAATTTATAAAGTCATACACTTAGTACTTGCATTTTTTATTCCGTACATTTCAAGACATGTGTATTAATTACATAAGGCCCAGTGTGCTGTTTCGCATCTCTTTTAACCAAATTGAGCTACGTCAATTATTTTTTTTTAATCTGCATTCGTAAAGAAATTTGAGAGTGATCTAAAATTTATTCACCCCTTAAAAAAAACAACATTGTCGATTATTTGTCAAGCCGGCATTTCATTTCTGATAAGACAACCGGAACCACCACGAAAGCTTTGCTTTTGTGTGTTTTGAACAGTGAACGTTTGATACAGCTATTAAAATGGTCCGGTTAAGTGCACAACTAATCAATATGTCAGCACAAAAACATAATCCAGTCAGGGATTGGGAATTAGATTTGAGAGGTAAGACCTTATATCATTAAATTTGTAAATACTATTCGATACTTAGTGCTAAAAGTGAATTTAAAAAACGCACTTGTTAGAAGACCAGCCAAAACCATTACGGACAGGCTACGCTTACGCCAAGACGTAATTCGTATTTTTTTTCGGCTTACGTCAATAGATATTTCTCCACACCCTAACACTGTCCCTAACCCTAACCCGTAATCCTTTTTGTTTACGCAGTGGCAGCGGTAACATCAAGACGTAATTCGTATTTTTTTTTTCCGGCTTACGTCAATAGATATAATAATAGAAGGCGCTTGACGTAAGCGTAGCCACTTCGAAACCATTATATTAGGGTATAAGGAACATGACATATATAATTTTTTTTTTTTCAGAATTTTTTTTTTTCAGGATTAGGGATAGGGTTAGGGATAGAGATAGATATCAATTTGCGCAAAAATCCCCGGAAACAGAAAAAAAATTAACGGGTCGACCGTACATATCCTAGTAGTCGACCCCCTAGTGGGTCGAGTAACAAGTGCCTTAAAAAAATTGATTCATCTGAAACCGATAGTGCTAGCCAATTCTAGTTCAGTGCTCCGCAACCGGTGTTCCGCGGTAAGAACTGAATATTAGAAGTTTATATCAAATCATTGACAAAGGTTGTTTTTACCTGACGATAACTTAGCTGTCAATGATATTGCTTCAACTTAAGTTAAAGATAATATTAATAAAAGGCCGATGCTATGTCGACATAAGTCGTAAGACGTAAATTAGACTATTAGTGTGGACGCAACTCATGAAAAAGCTATGCCCCCGAAAATTTTCGTGGACGCAATTCATAAAAAGGCTATTGATTATCAATGTCCACAAAATATTTAAAAAATATACATATGTGCTTTTACATGCAAATAAAGTTTGGATTTATTTTTATATACATATTTTCAAAAATAATAAACTGACTTAATTCTTTAAAATTATTATGTTTTGTTTGTTATTTAGTCGTGTAATATGTACTTATTTAAATATCAACCTTTATTTAGGGGTTTACTTAAAAATGATAAACTTTAGATTTCAAAATGTGTAGTGAAGGAAAATTTTCAATTAAAATCTGCCTGAGAAAGAAACAGCAATTTAAAAATGTTCACCTTGCATAGCATACAATTTATTTTAAAATAAACCAGTTTAAGCAATTTTACATTGCAGTTGTTACCCGACCAGCAAACTGGAATAATTTTTTTCCGCCGACCAGCATAGATGTGCGCATGCGCGACTTTTTTTAGGGATCTGTCTATAGATATTGCGCATGCGCGACTAGCTGGACTCCATATTATTTTTTCTCGGCATCCAGCTATAGATATTGCGCCTAGCCCTAGACATAACCCTAGCCCTGAAAACAAAAAAAATTGCAATAATATGCAGTCCGAGTCCGTTTAGTCGCGCATGCACACATCTATTGCTGGTCGGCTGAAAAAAAAAATTATCCCAGTTTGCTGGCTGGGTAACATTTGCGATTTTACATTAGTAAACATTTAGTAAGCAACTGCCATATACATGTTTACTAATTGGGTAGACAGGTTTATAGGCAAAAACAATAGCTTGTTAGCATTTTAAAGGAATAAACTGCATAATTTAATATTTTGTGGAGAGAAATTTGAAAATTATGGCTTTTCTTCCAGAAGCATATCATAAAAATAAATACCTATCCATACATACTTAGGAATAATTTTTTTTTATTCTAGGTTACAGAATTCCCATAATTGAAAATTTAGGAGCTACTTTGGTAAGTAAATGTTATAATTTATTATCTAGTTATTTAATCTTTTTGATTCTGATCTTTTATAATGTTTAGTAAAAATAGAATCAAATTTAATTGTTTCAGTTTTGTGTAGATAATCAGAATGCATGAAAACCAAAATTGCTTAATTATTTTAATAAAATATTTTAATTTATTTACTGTTCAATTTGCAAATTAATTACTCAGCTATGTTTTGAAAAATGTTTCATAGTCATGTAATTTTTTATTCTGGTTGGAACTATATTGAAATAAAATTATTTTACACTTAAAATATTTTATCAATGGCAATTTAAATTGAATTAGCAGTTAAACACCACAGAAAGATCCATAAATACCATTCATTTAGGTAGTTGAAACATTGAAATTGCTAATAATTGTTAATTGTAACTTTTTTCTCAAGGATCAGTTTGATACTATAGATTTCACAGACAATGATATTCGCAAGTTGGACCAATTTCCACTGCTGAAGCGTTTAAAACATATTTTGTTAAGCAATAATAGGATAGTGTGAGTACCTAAAGTCTCGCTTTTTGTTGAAATGCATGTTTATATATTTATTGTCAAAACTTTTCTTTCAAAAAGATATTTACTGTAAGTTCTTTTTTTATGCAGGAGACAGTTTCACTAAATGCTGCATCAAAAATTCTTCATAAAAAACTATAGTTTTCTTGTAAAAAAAAAGAGGGGTGTTCCTATATTGACACAGTTAGCTTAACTTCAAATTAAAATATTTTTTAAACAAATCCCTTCCAAACTTCTGATTGAAACATCAAATGTAGTTGAATAGAGCCATGATGCATTAAATTAACAACATTGTTACTCTTGGACTTGTAATAAATTGAATGGTCATTGTTGATAATATTTCATGCCACAGAATTGCGAAAGATAACTGATCAAGTATATCTATTTACATTAGTAATTACTTTTTTATGTTCTATTTGGTCAATATCTCTGCCTGATGCCATTTTAATCTATTCCACCTTTACCTATGTCTTGAGCCGTCCATCCAGTTAGTTGTTAAATAATATGGATGAACTTTTCAAGTTCTCATTAATTGCAATCATTTTTTTATTTTGGAATCATATTTTTTAAAAATTCAATATCTTGAAAAGTTTGTAAAATACAACTATCATTAATAGCTACAAAGCACTGTATATGACACCCGCAATCCAATTCATTTAGTAATATTTAGCCAATTAAATAAAATTGAAAGTGTGGCTCATGATCTTCCACCTTAAGTTTAAAAATACAAGTTTTCTAAATTAAAATTTCAAACCCGAATCACATAACTTCAGATCCACATATAAAAGGACCTTACATATTCTACGTAATTTTTTTCTCTTCAGTTATTAATTTTATACAGATGTTTAATTGTAAGATATTTAGTTGTTTAGATATTGTTTTTTTAAGCACTTAAATGTATCTTTATTTAACTGATAGTTTTTCCTCTCATCTTTTACAGCCGAATATCTGAAGACTTGCAGGAAAATTTGCCTAGTTTGGAAACCTTAATCTTGACTAACAACACTCTTAAAGAACTTTCAGACATTGATCCTTTATCCACAGTCACAACATTAAAAAATCTAAGGTATTTGGTTTAGTTTTTAATTTAATTCAACAGAAAATTAAGTCAAAATGAAGAAATTCAGTTAAAACTCTATTTAACTATTAATACATTAGCAGTTGAATACATTTTTTTCTACATTCATTGAACATATCAAAGGTAATGCTACTGCTTGTATTGTGTCTTAAGATCTACCCTTTTGTGAAAAATATATTTGGCACTTGATAGAGAAATATGTAGGCATTTGAATTTTAGATGGGTTGGTTGAACTGAGTCTTGGGGGGGGGGTAGTTTTATGGAAATGTTCATTCTGGGCCTTTTATTAAATTATGGACCATAACACATAAATTACCTGCAAAAACTAGTTAAGAATGACTATTTTTACTGATCTTTCATTATTTTTATTTTTTTCAATTGATAGACCCTGAAAAATGTTCACCTGTTTAGCTAACCAATAATTGAATTTAAAAGCTCTCAATTTAAATTTTAAATGTTATTTCTAGGTCAATAAACAAATAAAAAGTGTATTTGATCATGTTTATAAGACATTCAGCCTACATTTCATTAGTTCATAATTTTCTAATGCATTTTTCTTTCTATTAGTTTACTTGGCAATCCAGTTGTAACCAAAAAGAATTACAGATACTATGTCATACATAAAATACCAAGTTTGAGAGTTCTTGATTTTTGTCGAGTAAAGCAAAAGGTAAATACATATTTTATTTCAACAAATTTTTAGATTTCAGACCCTAACAAAATTATGTTTTTCTTAACATAAATTGTGCAATGGTCTGTTTTCTTTTAAGGAAAGAGAAACAGCAGCGAAAATGTTTAAAAAGAAGAAAGGACAACAGCAGCCAGAGCCTGTAGAAGCCAATGCTAAAAAAGCCAAAACATTTACACCTGGTGAAAAACTCCCAACAGTCAAACCTGTTTCAACTGGACCTTCTAAAGAAGATGTTGCTGCCATTAGAGTGAGCACCTTGTTTCATAACTATTTTTTTATTTTAAAATATGCTTACTTTTTGGTACATAGGGAAAAGTTGTTACTACAAACTTCACAGTAATAAATTCCGTTTTTTTTCCGTTACTGAGTCCAAAATCAAAAGTATTCTCGCTCATTGTCGCAAAGTTGTGGGACATTTTAAACATGGTCTTGCAAATATTACAGAATTGAAAACCAAGCTCTAAGGGGGAAGAACCTGTTTGCTTTTTTTAGCCGATACCTGATAGGATGTTTCCCCTCTTAGATCCTATAAACTACTAATGGGATGGGTTTTTGCTGTGTCCTTAATACCTTAGATGACTGCAGTGGCCATGGATACCTAGGTAGTGAAATGACTTGCTGGAAGTCAAACCCACATCATGCAGATCTGGCTTGCTACCAAAGTGCCACATAATTCTATGTCAATGGTTAAAAGACTCCCATTGGCAGAATAATGGCGAAAGACAGTCAACTGAAATAAAGTGGAAGAAATTGCGTACAGCACAAAAGATTCCAAAGCTATTCTTTAATTCTACAGAAATACCTGGCGAAGAGCAATATGTTTCATGCTCTATAATTCTTCCAACCAAATGTCACCTTGAAATCAAACTAGGAGTATCTGATGAAGACCCAGTCAGCATTGTAAATTTTTTACTGATGCAAAGTGAACCTCAATCAATCATGACTGAAATTTGTCACCGTTCTTGACTTTTGGTTCAAAATTTTGATATGCTTGTGTAAGAATAATTAAGTAGTTTGTCTTAAAATATTTGTCAAAGAATCTGATCAATGAATGCAGGAACTGTCATCAGATTCTGAAGACAAAATATTATTACCTCACCAGCCCCTGACAGTTCTTGATATGTACCAATAAATGACTTTTTTGATTAATTAATTGTCAATTTTTATTTCAAATTTTAATCATTCTTAATTTAGATAATTTATTTTCATAGAACAAAATTTCTAATTAAAACTAAATTCCATTTTATCAAATATATTTTTAACATTTCTATAGAAAGCGATTGCTAATGCCCAGACCCTGGCTGAGATTGAAAGATTAAACCAGATGTTGAAATCAGGTCAGATACCAGGACATGATGATTTACAGAAAAGAGACGAAAGAGGTGAGTGGTTTGTGAAAAATCTTTTTTTTTTCGAATTTTAATTCTTTTATCTTTATTTTTTTTACACTTATTCTACCATACTGCTGATGTTTACATAGCAACTTGACCATGGAATCAAATCACTATGCATTGTCAGAATTTAATAATAATGCGAATTTGCGGAAGTATGTTGGTTTTATTAATAATGCTTGTCGAGTTTTTCTGCAAAATTGATTAAGTGACAGTTTTTTACAATCTATTAAATGTTAATCTTAGCAACTTGAAAAGTTAGCTAAAATTATCGGAATTTATTTATTTGTATACGTTTTAATATTTATTTGATGATCTTGAATGATATACAGATTATAACTTTATTAAATATTGAATACGCTGAGATATTGGGTGATGAAAGCAGTATAGAGATGATGATCAGGATATCGCTAACAACCAAAGACTCTTAGACACGGGCTTGAATTTTGACTGACACATTTTTTTGTTTGTGTATTTTTCTTTTAAGAATTCAACTTATCTTATTCATATTAAATATTTTTCTTATAAATCTACAATCAATTTTGTCTCTGTGTTGAATATTTTAAGTTATTTTGATCTTTAACTATTTTTTTTTTTTGACTTTTTAAAATATGACACCCTCAGGAGCAGATGGGGCCCCAAAAAAAAGTTGGGAGGCGGGAAATGAAATTCTAGGTGAAAGTCATTAGATTAAGTGTTACATGAGCTCTTTGATATGACTATTTTTACTTGAAGTTTTTTTTTATTTGTAGATGACAGAAGATCACGACAATCGCAAGAGGAAGAAGAAGAGGACGACGATGATTTTGAAAATGATAGAATGGAAGATGATGGTTGATAACTTAAAAGTTGTTCTTGTTGTACATAAATTAAACATCATCCATTCAGCTGCACTTCACTGACCTAGATTCATTACATGCTCAGTCTAACATTAGTCCATAACAAGTTTCCATATTTTGATAAATTTTAACTGTTGATGATAGTTAAATCATGTTAAAGGCAAAGTGACAGTTAATTGTAATTACATATTTAACTTTGAGAATAAAGTATTTTTTTAAAACCTGTATCCTGTTTTTTTTCAGCCTCCAAAAAGCCATTTTGATGTGTGGGACTGCAAACGTTGATCTGAGCAACAAAATTGTTTTTATTATTATTATTGCTGTTAGTTCAGATACTATACACTGATCAATAAAATGGTATCAGATACTAAAGTGTGATGCTAGTAACACATCCTGCACAAACAGGCCATTGTGGTCACTTATCAAATTTTTAAGTTGATAGTTCAGATACATCACATTTATATGGGGATGGTGCAGATACTACATGTACTATTACACCCATATTATTATTTTTTTTTTTATATGAGAAAAATTTGCAATTTTGTTCCTTAATATTTTGAACTCTCTTTTTTTTAAAAAAAAGCTGTGTATCAGGTTCTGATTAGAGCAGATGGCTACCAATGAATGCGGAAGTGACATGAATAACAGAGCTCTGGTTAGCCACATCTACATTGCTTTTGGATTTTAAATTTCACTCAAAAAGAGGGATATTTTTAAGCAGTCAGCTGTATAAAAAATACCAATATATTTTTTGATGTACAAAAATTTTAAATTGTGTTTTTTTTTTTTTTTATGACTAAGAAAAATTACTTGGAACTGCGTTATTCATGTGTCACATACTGTTATTGTTATGCTGTGTTAAATAAAATTTTGTTAAATATTTTTAAAGCAAGGATTTCCTTTTCACTTGATTGAATTTCTTAAAAATAAATAATTTAAAGGTACATGTATAAATCAAAATTCAAGTTTAACTAGAGAAAAGAAACAAATTTTCTCTTAAGAAAACCAGAGAAATCTTCTTAATACAATTATTGGCTACATTCATAGTTGTAGCTATTATTTAGCTGGTTAAGGTCCTAATGGAGTTCAAAATCAGTATTTTCATAACCAGTCTTATGGTCTATTCATTTGTAAAGTATTAGTTTAGCATTCTGTGAGTTTATCCTCACATATGGCACAAATGTAGATTCTACATGATGGTACACAATTTTTATAATTTCGACTCCATGAATTAAAACTTATAGAATTACGAAGCTAATTACAATTTGTAATTTTTGGACAAAATTCACCTTGCGATTATCTAGTTAAAAAAATACACCATTTAGGGAAAGGTTTTTTTTTTGTTTTAGATAGGTTAGCCAAAAATAGGCTGAAGTGTGCAACAATTTTCGAATATAACTAATTTAATTCATTCAAAACTAAGTATAAAATTAAATTTCAAAAATAGGGTTATAGAAAACTGCACATAAAAAAAAGGTTCCATAATTCCTTAGATCAGTGTTTCCCAAAGAGTGGAACATGTACTCCCTGAATGTGCTTCATCAAGCTGAGAACACTAGGCTAACATGCACGACTGAAGCAGAAACTAAGTCAATGGGGGAAACCATAACCGTTAAAACAATATGTTTTTTTTTTAATTCAATAGAACGTTTGCTAATCTTTAATAGATCTGTTTAAATTAAATATAACTCTTTCAATAATTAAGATGACTCGCTTATTATGCCAATGTTTTGATTGATAGAATATCTGACCAAAATGTTTCAATACAAATAAATGAAATAGTTTGTGTGGCTTAAATTTGCAATTAAAATGTTTATTAATGTTAATTTCGGTACATTTTTAAAAATCTTAACAGCAGCATTACTGTTTAGTAATTTTATAAAAGCTTATTTTTTTAATACTTTTTATGTACATGATTTTTTTTAATCTACACACGCTGAGCATTTAAATGTATTTAGATATGCATACTCTTTAATTGTCTCGAATACACACAGCAAGTAAAGATTTCTTTTAAATCTAATGCTGGATAATCATTGACTAAACTCACCATTATTTGGATCTAGAATTATGGTGCATGCCTTAAATTTCATGAAGGTCCCATCAGACTTATTTAACATAACAGCGAGTGCACTTCTAGGGCCCCTACTTGTAAAGTCTCAACTATTTACATGACATTTAAACTTTTTTTTTTTTTCAATCTTTTACTTGGGGCCCCAGTATTTTCTGCTCGCCAGGGGCCTCTACCTATTTAAGTCCGCCTTTGCTAGCTGTACAAAAATATAAGAAGGGTAATGTCCCCTACAATAGTGTAAACCTAACGTAAGAGCTGACTCTTAAAATGGTCGCCTCATTCCCCATACCAAAGATGTGAAAAAAAGCCGTCCCTTGATCATTGATAGTCGCAAGGTATAACTAGTCACGCCACAGACCTTTGTGCTTTGTGGCTATGAATAGTCTCACTCTATATACCGTGATCAGTCATGTCCTAGACTTCCAGCCTTGAGTGTGGGTAAATAAAACGATAGATTCAGTAGCAGTCTATGATGGTGGCAACTGGGGCGATCCCTTAAAAAAACATCTAAGCACTGGGTATAATACTCGCACAGGGCCCCCCGTAGCCATGGGGGGCCGTGCCCCCCCCCTTGAAAAAAGAGGAAAAAAAAGAAAAAGTAAAGATGCCCCCTTGCTGGGTATTGGTGCCCCCCCTGCTTACTTTGACCTGGCCCCACGTACTGCTCACCAGGCCCGTAGCCAGGTCAACGTAAGCAGGGGGGCACCAATACACAGCAAGGGGGCAGTTTTTCTCACTTTAGTTACTTTTTCTTTATTTTTTTCTTTTTTAAGAGGGCACTCCACCCCTAGCGGGGGGGGGCACGGCCCCCAGTGCCCCCCCCCCGGCTAAGGGGCTGCTGCTCACATCTCGTGAGTCCACTTCTGACAGATTGAATATAAACTTAATAAAGGTAGAAAAATATTGACTCGCTGTGATGGTGAATAACTTGTCCCCTCATCCAAAAGAAAATGTGTCGATCGGGCCTCCTGTGCTTACCTGTACTTGTGACTGTATTTATTCCCAATACATATGTGTAAAGCCGCTCTTATAGGCGACCGTTTAGGTCCCCTACCCCCCGCTGCTATTGGGGCCCCATTGAAGTCTACTTCGGTTGTCTCTCTTGTGTCGAGAATGACAATGTTTTTGTGCGTGTTCTTGTGTGTGTGTGTGTGTGTTTTTGATGGCCATAATAAGACTTTAAATCCCAAATGCAGAAACGTATAAAAGACCGTAATGTGGGCAGGGTATGCTATCGGTCGAGGCACCATAGTTGCCTGGTGGCGTCCAGCTCTTGCAGCTGTAAGACGGCGGTGGTTATCTTCCATATGGACAGCTGCGTGTTTTTTTACAAGAACGACAGTTGACTCTGTCACAGGCGGTAGTAACAAACACCATTGGTCCAGATCGACTCATAAGCATGGGCGTATTCATGGGGGGCAAGGGGGCATTGCCCCCCTATGTTGAAAAAATGTCTCTATGTAAGAGGGGGCATTGCCCCCCTTACATTTAAAAAAATAGTCATAAAGTTGTTATTTGCCCCCCCCCCGGAAAATTTTTGCTCCCCCCCCTGGAAAAATTCCTAGCGACGCCCATGCTCATAAGCTCCTTCTTTAGAGCGTTCTCTTTGTCTGGAGCCTGATGCAAGCTCTCCTTAGATCACCACTTGCCTTGGCCTTCTTCGGGTATATGTACTGATCATTTAACGTGCCTTACCATAATCGTGGACTCAACACACACTGTGCCAGTTCTGCAAAGAACATATTGGTGATTTATTTTGTCCTTCCCTCGGATCTACATATTAATTTGAGCGGAAGAGCGGAGAAATCATTGTTGAAACTTGTACAGCGTCCGAGTCTCAAACCCATAAGTGAGGACTTGAGATTAATTATTATCTTGGTTGTCGCCCAAATGCTCTGGGATGTATTTATTATCAAATACATTTAGTCTGTTCTTAACTTCTTATCCGTTACACACTAACCACTATCAAACATACTGTTACACACTGGCCTGACCCGATATGACCTATAACACAGTGCTCGATTTAACAAAAAACCAGTGCCGGGGAGGAAAAAAAAATTCTGCATAGCCGGGGATAAATGTCTATGGTTTCATCTCCGGCAGGGACATATTAGCTAAAGCTGAGCCGGGGATGACAGTTCTCAGTGCCGGGGATATCCCCGGCGGTAAATCAAGCCCTGCTCTAACAATACTACCCATTCGTCTGTCATACACGCTTAGGACAATTTGAAAAGACCTACAAGCCAGTACAAGGTCACCCCTATGGTCCTTTTACACACTTTCACAAACAATTACCCCCCCCCCCGTTCACCAGTACTTATAATTATATAATTATATTATTATAATAATTTAAATGCGAAACTATTGAAACCGGATGTGGTTTATAAATATAAACAACGAAGAAAAACAAATAAATTTAGTATCACTAGACAGATATAATAAACAGATTGTATGGCTGTAAAACAACTTTTATTATAGTATATTATAATTAAATGCTGAAATTTAAATTAACAGTTACGTAGCTACAAATGTACCTACTAAGTATAAGTATATATATTAAAATAAATAATTGTTGAAATTATGAAATATGAGGTATTTTGACTTAGTGCCTCGAAGTGAAAGAGATCCTACTAATAGTAATAGTACTAATACTACTATTAGTGCCCAAAGAGATGAAATAACGGAACATGTAGCTGCCATGGGCACTAGATCAGAAACCAATGGTGCTGGGGATGCTGACACTATTGTATCTCAGGATATCTTATTAGAAACTGACAATGATGATTTTTTGTCACATGCATTTAATCAAGTGAATGGATCAACTGATCAAGCAGATTTTAGGTCTTGCTAGGGATCTATGGATCAGCAAAAAACGAAAAATGCGAAATTTTGATGCATCAAGAGGTCTTGGCCAACACTAAAAACCATGAGTCAAATGCAAAGAGAAGTTTCACTGCTATGATATGGTACTTGGCATCTTTGGGATGATCATTTTCCCTATTTGATATAGGCACTGATATCAGTATGGTTGTGCACTATTTGAAAGCAGGTCTACGAATATGTTGGTGTTACAGCTGCACACATGTATCATCTTCAGTGATTGCCGCACTTGTTTGTTAAGGTCTGCTTTGGTACTTAATTTGTTTACAAAAAATAAAAACTAAAGATCAGCCAGCTAACAGAGACTCCAACAAAAGTATGGTGTTTACCGAATACTGTTTACTTTTGTTAATGTTTGGTCCAGTCTGCATAAGGTTAGGAGCCATATTTATACATTTCACATAGTCATCCTTAAGTCAGTTTATTTTATTTTTCAAGTACTACTTTTCCACCAAATCAATCTTTCACTGTGTCTGTGAATAGTCAAACATGATATAGTAGTACCTTATAGAATTTTTCATATGTTTTCATTATACTTGACATTAGTTGTTTTTAGTTATAATATATCTCAGCATTAATTAGTATATAAATTTAATGGATTTAATTTTACCTTGATTTATGATCCTCTAGAGTACCAATGCTTCTCGGCCACAAGTCAGATGTGCTGAAATGTACTCCACAAGAAAGAAAATATAAGCTGAAAAGCCTTCATATACAAGGATCTAAATATAGTTACGCTATCCGTTTTGTTTGAAAGTTTTCTGGGTCTGCACCACTGCTTCCGCTTGGCAGTTATACATATCTATTAAACTCAAGCTTGCCAATGATGCTATTTTCAGTAAGTAATTTTTTTTTTATTCACCCCTCTGTATCTCTTTTTAAATGGCACTTGACTTTGTGCTCCCTGACCGAGATCGACGCGAGACTATTCAATTCGCGTCAACTGATAAAAATTGTATTCCAATTATTATTTCTTTTTCATTTTAAAATATTTATTAACTTTTTCAACATGTGTATAATTGAACTTTTGTAAAATGACATTTATATTGTATTAATTTTCTTTTAAATCAGCCATTTCAATTGTTTAAAATATGTGTTTCCATAAGGTTTGGATTCTGATGCTCTATAGCGCTTGCTGCCAAGTTTTTAAAGCAGAGCCAATATATCTTAAATACGCTGCCTCATGCTGCATGGGTTTCATTGACCAATAGTTT
>JAGDYQ010000190.1:121651-295612 GCA_021962125.1 Bulinus truncatus | reverse complement strand
TCAGGGCCCCTGCAGATTATTTTGCCTCTAGTACCAAAAGATCGTTGGTAGTCTCTACCTAGGGCCATGAAAGACCCAAGAACGGTCACGTTTCTTTTTTTATGATTTAGTGTCCATATTGAAAGGTTTTATTTAATGCATTAATAATCTGTTCCCATCAGGTACTGAGTGTGCGCATGCGTGAGTTATCGTGCGTGAGTGTTAATATGTGAGCGTGTGTGTGTGCGTGTTATGAAGTGTGTGTGTGTGTGCGCGCGCGCGAGTGTGTACTAAGTTTTAATGTTCTAAGTGTCCGAGAGGGAAATGAACTTTGTCATGGACCTGAACAAAAAAAAAATAGGTCAAAATAACTGCCAACAGGAAAAAAATAATAATAATGAAATAAATGAGAGTAGCCTGTGTGGTATTAGTAGGTCAAAAGGGTGGGAACTTTGACCGTAAAACAGAATATTAAAAAAAAAAAAGTAACGAGTGAAAGTTGTTAACTCATTAAAATGCCAATGAAGGTATCAAACAGATTAGATTAGAACACATAGGATAAGATATAATATCAAATTTTTTTTGTTCAGCTGTTAGATGTATCATTATCTTTAGAAATGTCAAACTCTAAACGTGGGTTGATTTGATAGGTTGCGAGTTAAACATACAGTAACAAAATTAAATGGCTATTTTAAACGGTCGAATTAACAACCGTATAATACGGCGTTCCGGTACAATTTTTGCCGTGGACTTTTGTTTACTGCACTATTTTCAGTGTTATTTCTTTATGACACGACAGCGTTATGGTTGCCTTTTTTTAGAGCATTTTCTAAAAAAAATGGTCTATTGTCCCCGTTTTGTCTGTCTGTCTGTCTGTCATCACCCTAGATCTCAACAACCATAAGTCCTAGACCCATGATGCACATATCATTTTGTAGGTCTTGGCCTGCCATGTGTGCAGCAAAAGTTCATTTCGCGATCTGACCTCTGAGGGCCGTAAAAGGGGGCTTAGTACCGTTTTTTACTATATAAGCTATATTAATAAAGGAGCGCCTATATCTCAGCAACTATAAGTCCTAGACCCATGATGTATATATCATTTTGTAGCTCTTGGTCTGCCATGTGTACATCAAAAGTTCATTTCGCGATAGGACCTCTGAGGGCCGGGTTTCAGGGCTCCTAAGGGGCTTATATATTATATATACACCTTGTACGTTCAATAACCCATTCATTTGGTGCGAAATACTGCAGCACGTAGTTTCACCAAGATTTATTAAGAAACTCATCAAATGAAATAGTACGCTTGTGTTCTGAGTTTAATTAAAAGTATCAGAGCTATGCAACAATTGACGGAGTTTTCGGACGCTTAAATGACTATAAGTTCGAATGTTTTCAATTATGAGTCCTATTTCAGTAACCACAAACCACTTGTAGTTAGATTTAAGAGACAATAATTTTTTTTCAAATATAAAGAAACGTCTTTATATTTTTTTTTACATATATATGCATTACACAATTGAGTTTATAAGCATTTACAAAATTTACAAATATTTACTGAAAGCTAACAAACGTACTGATACATAACACGAAAATGCGCTAACACGTCCTGTGTCCAGAATGGAACAGGCTTAATTGCTTGTTTTTTTTTTAGAAAAATAGCAGTGTATATATAAACATAATAGTCGCAGTCAATGTGTGCATTCAAGAATTAATCCTAAACGCATCATAAACTTACGGTCCTATGTACTATAGCACAAGGGCCGCCGCCGCGAAATGGAAGCATAATTGGGCTAATGGAGGCCAGAGGGGGTGGGGGGAGCACCCGTTGACTGTTTGTCTGGAGCCACAGAATTCCTGGCTTAAAATCTTCCGGTGCGATGTCACTTTGCCTGCGGTTGAGAAGGAAATAGTTTCTTCAGACAAATAATCCTATCCTTTATTGACAGTTATTGTTTTGTTTTGTTTTGTTTTTCGTTACTAGATTTTTATTTAATTATTGACTAGCGCAAAGCCCACGCCTTCCCAACTAATGTCCAGGTACACATTTCAGCTGGGTGGACTTAGCGAGCGGGTGGGGGGGAGGGACATTTATTTGTACACATTTTATCGCTGTGTATAGTTTAAACGGCTGTCTGGTTTTATTAGATCAAAATTGTATCCATGTAAAGTTGGGAAGTTATAGTTTAAACAGAAGAAACTACACTGTGGTGTCCGATCTACATTTATCACAATACTTGATGGTGCTAATGTCGAAACACGGAGACCATAATTAATGTTTGTTAAACTGCTTTAAACAAATCCAAAATATGTTCAACTTTGGATAGACAATGGTTCCATCTTTATAATCCAACAGGATTCTCTTCATTGTTGTATTGTCCGGTATTGTCCGGTGGCTGCTTGTTTATTTTTTTAATCTTGAAACATCAGTGGCTTTTGTTTTCGTTTTCCGTAAAGTTACGCAGTATCTATCCCACGCTTCCCAATCACCCATTAATAGTCCATCTGATTAACACAATACTAAAGAACCGTTAAGATTATTTTCTCTTCTAATCATTTATTTTTCTAATTAGCTGAATGGTTGTTGTTTTTTTTTCGCTCACATTCTCATTAAAATCTTTGTTGCTTTTGTTTGTGTTTTTTCTGACAAGTTGATTTTTTTAAATGTCATCTCGAAAATGTAACAAATATGGTTTCAATGGTTAGGGTTATATAGTGTACATCTCTAGGGCAGTTCATATGTGTTTTTTTTTTGGGGGGGGGGGGGGTAAGGGTTCCTAGATCGTGACCTTAGTAGAGATTGGTGGGTAGGGTTCACTGTTTCTTCAAATTTGATAATAATTTGTTCCCGGAAGGACGGTGGCCCTTTAGCAGTGTGAGGGGACCTAAGCGGTCGCTTAGTTTGCCTTTCTATAAGCAAAGGGGCTCTGTCCATATCTTCATACACGCCAATAGCAGCGCTACAGTGAGTTTAGGGAAAGGGGCACCTATCAGGGGAGGGGATAGATTCAAACCTGTGACTTCAACCAAGCCTTACAACCACAGCACAGCCTAGCCATCAAGTCTTTAGCGTCCCTGTAACGACGTGAAGGCATGTCTCTCTTGATCATGTGTTGAACCAAGTGACCACGGGTCAGTTTTCATTAGCTCTTTATACTCACGCTGTCTTCTGAATCGAGACCGACACTTCAAGTTAAATTAAACCTACAGCCGTTCTTTTTTTTTTTTGAATATAAGCTAATTAGTCAAACACCTAGCCCCACCCTCTTACCCCGACCTTTAAATAATACAAGTACAAGGGAGGGCAAGTGCCGTATGGATGATCCTGATAAACATGGGTACACTTGTTAACACATACAGGTTGGTCTTCATTGGCCACATACATAGCCATAATCACATGCACACATCTGTGCACACTCTTAACGTGACACACATGCACACAGCTATGCACACTCTTAACGTGAAGCACATGCACACAGCTATGCACACTCTTAACGAGACACACATGCACATAGCTATGCTCACTCTTAACGTAACATACATGCACTCAGCAATGCACACTCTTAACGAGACACACATGTATACAGCAATGCATATGCTTAACGTGACACACATTCACATAGCTATGCACAATCTTAACGTGACACACATGCACTTAGCTATGCACTCTTAAAGTGACACACATGCACACAGCTATGCACACTCTTAAAGTGACACGCATGCACACAGCTATGCACACTCTTAACGTGACACACGTGCACACAGGTATGCACACTCTTAACGTGACACACATGCACATAGCTATGCACAATCTTAACGTAACACACATGCACACAGCTATGCACACTCTTAACGAGACACACATGCACATAGCTATGCTCACTCTTAACGTAACACACATGCACACAGCTATGCACACTCTTAACGAGACACACATGTATACAGCAATGCACATGCTTTACGTGACACACATTCACATAGCTATGCACACTCTTAACGTAACACACATGCACACATCAATGCACACTCTTAACGAGACACACATGTATACAGCAATGCACATGCTTAACGTGACACACATTCACATAGCTATGCACACTCTTAACGAGACACACATGCACACAGCTATGCACACTCTTAACGTGACACACGTGCACACAGCTATGCACACTCTTAACGTGACACGCATGCACACAGCTTTGCACTCTTAAAGTGATACACATACAAAACGCAATACAGTTCAGGATGCACTGATCTATTTAAATGTGCGGGTGACTCGGTGGCTCTTTGATTGTGAGTCCGATCTACATGCTGTAGGCTACGAGTTCAAATTCCAGCGTGTCTATGTCATGCCCACCGTGTTGCCTCTGTAACTATTTCTCTCTAAGCTATTGTGAAGGTTGTAAAAAGGACACTGTAAAAAAAAAGACTCTATAAGATGCCATTTAAATTGACTAAAGGGGGCGGTTTTTTGTATAGCCATCCTTTTGTTCCCTCCACTATAGCAGAGAGTGGAATGACTATGTAGCCACCACAGTGGATTGCATAATTAGGTGACTAGCACAATGCCCAGCTTCCTCAACTAATATCAGTTTCTGAATGTTTTGATGAACTGACTAGGGAAACTGTCAACAAGGCCTACATCATCGGAGGATCGAACCTGGGCCCTTCAGTCAACAGTCGCGCACTCTACACCGAAGACCCCCTCCCCCCACTACCAGGATCAACAGATAGCGGCCTTATCATCTTCTTAGCAGGCCCGTAGCCAGGTCAAAGTAAGCAGGGGGGCACCAATACCCAGCACGGGGGTACTTTCCATTTTAGTTACTTTTTCTTTATTTTTTCCTCTTTTTCTTCTTTTTAAGCGGGGGGGGGCACGGCCCCCAAGTGCCCCCCCCCTTGGCTACGGGGCTGTATCTTAGGGAGTTTAATAATAATGCAGCATATTGTATATTGATATATTGTACTTGTATCCACGAATGAGAATATACATATGAGTTGTTGTTGTTTTTGTTGTTTTAATCTAAGATATCATTGCATTGAACTCAATAAATAAGGGGAGGTAAACAGGTTCGTAGTCTTCCTTCTGGGATATATGTCAAGTGGAGGTAAACACTGTTGTTGTTGTTGTTGTTTACTATTAAAGAACAGTCACCGATATTTTTTTTTTGTATTAATTTGTTTTATTAGATTATCATTATTATTATTAGCTTGTGATAAGTGAAATAAAAAATATATCAGTAAAGTATTATAAGCAAACAAAAACAAAATAAAAGTAATTAAAGATATACAATCTCTCGTCATAAATGTCAATGCTTGGATTAGTTTTTTTTTTAAATGAATGCAGTCACCATATCTATAGTATTTTTATATGTACATGTATTGTATGCATGTATATAGAGGAGCTTAGTTTTAACACCTCTCTTAGGCAGGGCCGGCCTTCCTTACTGCGGGGCCCAATTTAACGGAGGCCCCCTCTTCTATTTTATTTTACAATAACAACTATTACTATTAATTGGATCATTTAATCAACATTTATTATGCAACATGCACGGGAAGTAATTCAAAATATAACCTCACATGCCGGATAGTTGTATATCTTATCTATATAATAACAAAGTCTTAAAACGAATTGTGGATAGTTATATGCATAATGTAAATTGTTGGGGCCCGGCCAGGGCGCGGGGCCCAATTTGAAGAAGTCGGTCAGATCGGCCTAAGGTCGGCCCTGATCTTAAGAGACACTTTGATTGGTGAAATCGAACTAGAACAAAAAATATCATTCACCCAACAATTAATTTAAGACATTATAATTATGAAATGATACCTAAACGTACTCTCGATTTTCTTACAATTTAGGGACTCAAACACACCCCCGGTGCCCCAGTACCAGCCCCCCCCCCTCGCGGCTCAATCCATCTCTGAAAGTAAATTTGTTGAGCACACTTTTTTATGTAAATCAATCTGAATTAAACAAAATTTTATTAGCTAATAAATCACTTCTTTGTGTAGTGCAATGAACATTAGTATATTGTAAAATCAACAACATAAACAACTGAATACTACAAAAACAACATAAACAACTGAATACAACATAAACAACATATACAACTGAATACAACAAAAACAACTGAATACAACATAAACAACTGAATACAACATAAACAACATAAAACCCAAGCGGTCCATGTAAAGTGAATGTGAAGTTATGTTCTGGTCCGATACTAAAACCACTAACTACTTTGGGTACATTGTGTAGTGCCACCATTACATAGTGGCCAAAAAGGCATGACAAAGACCGTAGGCGATATGTCGCCAGGGTTCAAACCTGTAGACAGCATATCTATCCAACGGGTAACTTATACTCCTACATGTTTTCCATACCAATTAGAACATTTTTGTTTTATCTTTTCAACACTTTCCCTTTTTAATTTTGGTTTTTATCTCTTACCGCTGTGATAAGTGCACGAATGAAATAAGACTGAAAATAAAAATGTACTTTGTACTCTGAACTGACCTATATAGTGTTGATGACAAACCCTCTTAATTTAACTAACAGATTCTACTATGGTCGACAAGGGTAAGGGGCTAGTTTTGTTTTGTGATTTTTACACAAAAATACTTCTTCACTTCCTCAGTCCCTTACATTTTAATGATGTTTTATTTTTCTTTGTGTCCAGTCCAAAAAGGTTTTGTGCGAACGTGACTTTTGACATCTGCTAAGCTAAGACTGACTGTTACATGTCGTAATAATATGGTATAGACCACATGACTTATTCTATTTTATAGAATAGCGGAATCTGTTAGATTATATTAACTCTGATATCATGAGATGTTGGAATTTGTCTCAACTACATTCTGTCTCAGGTTTTTGCTGCTATTTAGGGCCGGTGTAATAGTTATGTAAGCACCTAAATCACATCTTATATAAGGATTCCTATCATTAATTTACAAAACGAATTACGATCTTTTTTAATGGGTATTATAAACACACACACACACACACACACACATATATATATATATATATATATATATATATATATATATATATATATATATATATATATATAAGCGATTTGGGCTCTGCGTTAAATAGAAAATAAAGAATTAATACAACAGTGTTCCAAATTAAAATACAATCATGAAAGAATCAGATCTACCCGAAACCAAACAAGCAATTAAGCCTGTTCCATTCCGGACACAGGACGTGTTAGCGCATTTTTGTGTTATGTATCAGTACGGTTGTTATCTTTCAGTAAATATTGGTAAACTTTGGAAATGTTTATAAATTCAATTTTGTAATGCATATATCTGTAAAAAAAAATATTATAAAGACGTTTCTTCATATTTGAAACAAAAATTATTTTCTCTTAAATCTAACTACAAGTGGTTTGTGGTTACTGAAATAGGACTCATAATTGAAAACATTCGAAATTGTAGTCATTTAATCGTCCGAAAACTCCGTCAATTGTTTCATAGCTCTGATACTTTCAATTAAACTCAGAACACAAGCTTACTATTTCATTTGATGAGTTTCTTAATAAATCTTGGTGAAACTACGTGCTGCAGTATTTCGCACCAAATGAATGGGTTATTGAACGTACAAGATGTAGAATGGGGCCATATATATAATATAAAAGCCCCTTAGGAGCCCTGAAGCCCGGCCCTCAGAGGTCCTATCGCAAAATGGACTTTTGATGTACACTTGGCAGGCCAAGACCTACAAAATGATATATACATCATGGGTCTAGGACTTATGGTTGTTGAGATCTAGGGTGATGACGGACAGACAGACAGACAGACAAAACGGGGACAACAGAGCATTTTTTTTCGAAAAAATAACCTAGCCTACCGATCAAACCTAAGGGGATATAACTCTATGCGAAGATTTTGCAGGGTACAGCTAGTATATATAAGTAATGGGCCGATTCATTGAAATCGGAATCGAGAGATCAGTACTTTTAACTGAAGTTATTTATAAGGGTCATGTACAGATTTAATATGCAATACAAATTTATTATTGTCAAAGTCTTGCAGCTGCTTTAATTTCTAATTTTTGTTGTGACGTAAAACTTATGGGAAATATTTTATTCAAAAAATTAGAAATCAAATAAAAAATAATAAAAAGTACAACATTTTTATATTACTTCCCTTGTTAATGGGGAATTAACAAAAAATGGGAGTTATTAAAGGAAAAATATTAGTACAGCAATTTAAATAAACAACACAAATAAATGATACGAATATAGTGATGAACATGAAACTAACAGGCAGTGACAACCCAGTGGCGTCACTAGGGAGTGTAGTGGGTGCGGGCCGCATCGGGTGACACCATTTTAGGGGTGACACCATTTTAGGGGTGACAGCAAAATGAAAAGTTCTAAATTTGATAGCAGAAAAAAATCGGTATAGTCGGTTTTATAACCGATCCTAGTTAAAAACATGAGCAGTAGCACAGGGTGCCAGCATGCAGAGCAGTAGTACAAGGTGCCACCATGCAGAGCAGTAGCACAGGGTGCCACTACGTAAATCGTCCGTGGTTTCGTGAAATTGGAGACGAAGTTTAAAAACTCAGTTTAATAAAAGTAATATGCATCTTACTACAAAATACAGTCAGTAATGCTATCGTTTTTATCGCTAAAGTATTTTAAAGTAAATTCTCTAAGGTCTAGTGCAGGAAAATTCGAAATATATGCCATTGTTCATGATGGAAGTCTTGGGGGAGGGGGGGAGGTGACACTCTGAATTTTCTGCACCGGGCGACACCAACCATGGTGACGCCACTGTGACAACCTATTTAACAATAAAAGGGTAAAGTAAAATGAAAATTGAGATGTCTCATGCTCAAGCTATCGTGATTACATACTATATATAGTTTAGTATGACATCAACACATTATTGACATGTACATCATGACATGAAAAGACATCAGTTATGCATCTTTATTGACGTCATCTGTCAACGTAATGGTTGCAACGTGTGATGTGCAGCACATGTGCACTTAGTGTTGTACTGCCATAATCAGACTATGTCTCCTGTCAACAGATGAGCTTATGTGTCTACGAATCCTTTCAATAGATTGGTCTATCCTGTCAATAGATTTGTGTATGTGTCGGTGTGCATCTCCTGTCAATAGCTCATTGTACTCCAATAGCTTATTGCACCCGCTGTTAAATCCGCCACCAGGGACGAGGCGTGAGTGTTGCCGGTCACAGTCATATTTATAGAAAATGCTATATAATGGTGCTGTGTTTATTGAATATAGTTAACATAATCATTCATAATAAAATGACTAAAAGTTTAAATATGTATAACTTTCCTTTATATATATGCCGTACAAGGCCGTAGTCTGGATTTTGTCTTGGGGGGGGGGCTGTGCGGAGAGTTTTATATAAGAAAGAATTGGAAAGTAATGATAAAGAAGTATATTTTATAATAAAATTTGATTTTTAGCCCCCCCCCCCCTTAAGCCACACACACACACACATTGATAAGTCATTTTATAGTCTAACATAATACCCGATGTCCCCTAAGGGCGAATAACTCTAAAATGTATTCGGGTGGACTCTCCCCCCCCCTTCCTTTCCTTGTGACGACCCTTGTAGAAAATGCACTACAGAACCATCCCAGTGTTAGTTTACGGACTCAAAGATAACTCCGTTCAAGTACACCTACTATTCCCCTACTTTTCAACACACCTGTAACTGAAGTATGTTGCACTAAAAATAGAACTGATTGGGTACACTTTCACTTTTTTATTTTTAGCTGACAAAAAAGAACAGATAAAGTTATCACTACAGTGATAGTATCCGATACAAATGGTCAATGACCGACAGCAGTTACCTAATATTGGCAAGCTTGTGTCAGTAATATTTTTTTTCTAATCAGTGCATTGTTCTTTTATCTGTATTCTGTTCCCAGAATGCATCTGGATTTCTTCCCTTCTGCTAGCTTTAATCATAGATGACTGCCCGGCTGCTGGTAGTGCATACAGTCTACTAACTACAAGAAAGAAAGAGCGTTCAAAATAAAAAACGAATTAACATAATCTATTTAGCTAGTAGTCTTTATTTTGAATTTAACAACAAGCTGTCAAAAAAAAAGAAAAAGTATGAATTGATAGTAAAATAAAGCTCAATATAAATATTCAAGAAAACACTAGAATCGATTCAGTGCTCGATTTAAAAAAAAAACCAGTGCCGGGGTTGAAAAAAAAATTTTCTGCAGAGCCGGGAATAAATGTCTATGGTTTCATCCCCGGCAGGGATATATTAGCTAAAGCAGAGGCGGGGAGGACAGTTCACAGTAAATCGAGCAATGCATCGATTGCTGTACCAGTCTGTACTATCTCATAGTGGGACACTTCACCTCAATGCACGCTTTATGAAGCATAACCGTCACATTACATTCTAAACTCGTTTGCCTAAGAACCCTACTTTGCATCTATGGCCATGGGTTTATCCAACCGAGACCTCTTTCTTTCTAGAGATAATCTATTTCTATGGTTGGCAGGGACGCAGTGGCGTAGCGAGCTTAACTCGCACCCGGGGCACAATACCTTTTTAGCGCCCCCCCCCATTCGAAAACCATATAACATTATATGTAAAACATACCATTTGGCGCCACTTTGTGAGTAGCGCCTGGGGCGTGATGCCCCTCACTACGCCACTGCAGGGGCGTACCATGCTAATATAGGAGAGGCAACTGTATCAGATAGCAGAATGGGGGCGAAAAAAAAGGCTTGTAACCGAAAAAAAAAAGCCTTATTTTGCGAACAACATTACAAAACGTATCACCTGAGAAATATAGCGTGCCTTTCCACATTTCACTTAGTAGGCCTATGCCTGTTTCCAGAAGATGAAGAGAGTTTGTTCAGATTTCTTTTCATTATCTTCCTTTAAGCGGTGAAAAAAATCACTGAGACCCCTATAAAGTTTGACAGTAGAGGACCAATTTCTTGTCACGGCCTATGGCTAAAACCTTACTAGCCTAATGGCTGATCTCGCTATGCCTGCAACCATGGGCGTTGCTAGGAATTTTTCCAGGGGGGGGGCAAAAATTTTCCAGGGGGGGGGGGGGGGCAAATAACAACTTTATGACATTTTTTAATGTGGGGGGGGGGGGCGAATGCCCCCCTCTTATATGACATTTTTTCAAAATGTCCCCCTTGCCCCCCCCCCCATGAATACGCCCATGCCTCCAACTAAGTAGGCTTACTAGACACTTTCACAATAAATAAATTACTTAAGAATTATCCAGATTAATCTGGCTATAGTCTCTCTAAACATTTGTCAAGGATATATTACACGAAAGTTTTGGAAAGGTCTTGCCACAAGTACCGTTAAGCCGTTTGTATGGATTAGGCGTTATCTCTCCTCCTGCGATCGGATTTGTAGCCAATATGTGTGTATGGGGCGTTACAGAAAGGTTACCGTATTTTTTTTGGATGTCAAGTGCGGACACGAGGAGGGAAGGAGGGGTATTTAAAATATTTTAAATTAAATATATTTCTGTATAACATTGTGTGACCACCACTGTTACATTCTAATGTGAATATTTTCAACAAATAGCTGTAAACCATTTGCCATTTTCATAACGTAACAGAATATTTTAAGTCATTACAATAAGGACATGTCACAGCAGGGATGCCAAAAAGTCAGTATATTATAACAGATAACGCATCGCTATATAAATAGTCCTCTGTTTTGTGTTAAAACTCTCGCGCTATGCTGTTATTCGCTTTTGTTTCCAAATGACGCTATCCAATCAAAAATACACAGACCTATTTACACCTCTTTGTTGTTTTTTCAACACATGAAACATGAGTGAAATAGCTTTCAATTTGCTTTATAAATATGAAAAAGCGATAAAATATTATTTAAATCATGAGTTCGTCGGGTTTTTTTTTTTTTGGAGTTTTATTAACTTTTACAATGATAATTATCCAGTAATGTAGGGCTTCATTCAATAATAAACATTTTTATTCAATGAATGGACAGATTAGTGAAAATATCAATAGCGGCGATGAAAAAAAATTGTTTCAAAACGAGGCTTGCGCAATCTGTATAATATCTAATCTGTGGTCAGTACTATTTGACGTAGCATACATATTTTTTTTATTATTGTTGATTATTTACAATTTTGGCGTGCTATGCCGTTCAAGGGGAAATGTATGCCGTGCTATGTCTAAATTTGACAACTCTGTGTTAGATCAATAAACTGAACGAAAAAATAGAAACCCTACGAAAAAAAATGTATTGTAGGCCTACATAAATTAAAAAATCTGATTTTTAACAATCTTATGTATATCATTACTATTAAACTCTTTTTGCGCATATTTTTAAGACCCGTAAATAGCTTTTAGAATCAAAAACGCTCGCGCTACAGATGCATTTGTGCCAGGTAGGCTGAATGAAAATTGAGCAGGAAATGTAAATGTTCAGATGATAAATTATTTGCTATAAAGTGTTGACATATTAGCTCACATTTTTATCTATACAATTGTTTTGGGAATTCCATTCTGCTGGCTTAGCAGGTGTCAAAAATTGTTTGACATAAGTTAATTCATCGAAGAGATCTCTCGACAATGTTTCGTTGAAATATTCAAATTATATATGTGACACTTTTTTCTACATTGTCCCAGGAAGGCAATACTTTCAGTCACTCAAGCAGCGGCGTAGCGTGTGTATCGGCCGCCCCGGGGCGGAAGACAATTTTTGTCGCAGACTTATTTAGGTATTTCAATTTAATGTATAGGCCTACATTTTGCCGCCCCCAACAAATAATAAAAAGTGCCGCCCGGGGCGAACCGCCCCCTTCACGCTACGCCACTGCACTCAAGAAAATGTTTCGAAATATTTAAATTGAGAAGATCACTGCTTCAGACTTGTTACACATGTACCATAGAATGCAAACATTGCTTTTTCTAACTCTTGCACATTTATTCAGTGCCGCCGAGAGGGGGGGGGGGGTAAATGCCCTGTGGCCCGGCGAGTTTTAGGGGCCCGGACTGAGCTGGCCAATCAACTTTTGAAAATATTATTATCAGCACGGGGGGCCGGGCCCGTGACAGCCCTTCCCGAAATTTCTGTCGGTGGGCCTGCATTTATTTCACCTGCTTGTTCCAAATCTATCAATTTACTGCCAATAATTGGGGGGGGGGGGGGATATATTTTCCTGACATTTCAACAGATGACACTTCGTTTCCTCCGCTACTTCAATAAATATTTCAGTCGCATTGGCAGTTGATACCGTCTGAAACACAACAGATTGGTTATGTAGAAAACACAACCAGATCTATGCAGTTGAGGTTTTTAAAAAAACTGTTTTATGCATTGTTGGGCATCCATCTACAGATTTAAAAAAAACTGTTTTATGCATTGTTGGGCATCCATCTACAGATTTTAAAAAACTGTTTTATGCATTGTTGGGCATCCATCTACAGATTTTAAAAAACTGTTTTATGCATTGTTGGGCATCCATCTACAGATTTAAAAAAAAACTGTTTTATGCATTGTTGGGCATCCATCTACAGATTTAAAAAAAAAAGCTTTTCAGGCCAGTGAATTTTTGCAAAATCTCTTTATATTTCCTAGCATTGCAAACATCTCATATTACATCATTCAAGTAGACTTTTATAATCAATACTTGCAAATTTTACAAAACTCCTTCAATAATTGTACCCTGAATATGTAAAAATATTAATAAATGTATATGGTATTCTCCACAGCCTGTCTGGTGGTTGTCATGTTTCGGGAATTTGGAAATCTATAATTGTCACTTCTGGCGGCTCAAAATGATTTGAAATTATGAACACTGGTGTATTCTGGAAGACAATGTATTTTAAAACTCTTTGAGTCAATGAATTAAAATCTTGTAGACAATGAAGATTATTACTTTTTCATCAGTAACGTTTATATAAAGGGGAAAAAGCAGAAAGAGTTATGGTGTCAGATACAGTATGGCAGTTAAGAAGATTAAGATAAAGTGTGCTATTGGATATAGAATGAAAAAATTAAAAAAAAAAAACAACTCTTCCATTAAAATGAACTAAATCATATGCTTCAAATATTTTTAGGAATTCGGATGAATAAAAAATTAAATCATGGGCGCCTTTAGGGCATTGTAATTTATGACATGACAAAATTAAAACTAAAATATTCAGGTCAAAGTTTCATTGAAAAATTGAACAAAATATACTAAAAGTAATATTCATTTAAATGTCATTGATTTATAATGTGCAGAAAAAAGTAATGCAGTGAGCATACGAGATTGGCGACCAGGCTTTAATATTTTAGTCATCCCAATTTCTATAAATATTTCAAATTCGTATCACTTTAAGATTTATTAAATTATAATTAAAAGGGTATTATTAAAAAGTTGTTTGTATATAGATTATCTTGTAAATAATTTCAGCCATAAGTTGACCAAGTTATATGCATTTACATTTTCGTGTATGTGTTTTTTAAACTAAATGTTTTTGTAACTATGTGAATCAAACTAAAATATTAAAAGTGTTAAAAACTTAAAATATTACATTGATTACATTATACATTTGACTACGTTGTTGCTGTTTTTTTTTTTTTGAACTTATAAAATCTTAAAGGTCAAGATTAACTTATGTTTAAAATTGTCACTAAAGGTGTGGTTTTCATTTCATTATAGCACAGTGTCCTGCACATAGCTAACATACTGCTCAGTGGAGAGTGGACATTGTGCCTGAGGGCACAAATTTAACATTCTTAGAGAAATCAAGTGATGTAAGTCAGAGGCATGATAACAGCACTAATTGCACAGCTTTAGAATCGACATGTTGAGTATGTTTAAAAAAAAAATACCTGGAACTGAATTATCTTCATGCTTGATGTAGGGGGAGGGGAACGACTTAATGCAATCAAATCATTTGTATCACCTGCTGTTGTGGAATAGACGTGGAGGTACCACAAATAAGTGACTCGCACAATGCCCACACCTCTGCAACTAATGTTGGGTACCCACTCATTTAAGCTGAGTCAACTTGGAAACCTAAAAAAAAAATATTCCCAGTGATGATCAGACCCGGGACATTCAGGCAGACAGTTGAGAACCTACACTGCACGGCCAATCATAAACCCGTCTAACCACATCCATTGTCAAAGATTATTCCACAAGTATATACTAAGTGAAAAAATATTTCTTATGAGGAGCTAAATCTAACTAAAACAACAGAGCACTATATAGGCCTTAAAAAGAAAGCCAAAGGAAAAGAATATGTAAATCTGACATTTATTTGTGGACTACTTATGTACATGAACCAAATTATTGTCATCAACAAGTGGGAAAAAAAAATACTTTTTAAAAAAATGTCCAAGGAAAAAATAAAATATACACATGTACCAATGAGCTGTTCCAATCGAAACAATGCTGTACAAGAATTTTTTTTTAATGAAGAAATTGCATTCACAATCTGGCATTATTCAGACAAATATCCCACTTTAGACATAACATAACCAAAAACATCTGCCATTTTTCTAAGTGTACAATTATATGTAATGAGAAAAAAACATGATACAAGTACAAATACAAATTATAGACACATTGAAGCTTCTTTTAATACACCTTTAAAAAAAAAAATTTTTTATCCTATTTTATTTTTGTTACACTTTTACTAATTAGAAAACTAAACACATGTTTGTATATCAGAAAAAATACATGAGATTCTTTAAAAAAAAATGAGTTTCATTTATAAACGCTGTGGCTTAAAAGTGAAATGAGAATTTTTTTATCTGGAAGAGAAAAAAAAAAAAAGAAATCTAAAATATTCTCAAATATACGTATCTATCACAACTTTTCTTCACTAATTGTAAAGTTCTGACAGAATCTTTTTATTTGGTTTATGTCTGATTAAAAAAAAACAAACAAACCTTCTCAGAAGAATACATTTTCTTAGTTATATATATATACTTTGTATAAATATATCTTTTACACACCCTCCTATGAAGTTGGTTGTTAAGATAGTGACATATTATATTAGTATGAAATCTTTAAACTTATAAGCTCACACAATCTTAAGGGGTAAAAATGTTGAAAGACTTGAAAAAAAAATCAACTACTCATACTATGATGGACTATACGAAGCCTTTCGATCAAGATAATTAAATACTGAAATTTAATGCTAAAGTACCCATCAAAAAAGACAAAAAATTTAATTAAAAAAAAAAACATGTTAAAAAATTCACAGTATTTTTTACAGAGACTTTGGAATTAACAATGTGAGAAAATAAAGTGTATGAAAAGTATCAATTTGTAAAGAAAGTTGTATTTTATGATCTCTGGGAAAAAATCTGACAATCATTCAGTAACACCAACAAGGAACAAAAAAAAATATACAAGAATAAATCTGGAAATTTGAACTATTTGGTCAATCATCGTCTATCTCTGTGATGTCTACTTGAACGCTCACGGTCTCTATCTCTATCTTGGTCCCGCCTGTCATAATCTCTTTCACTTCGATGCTGCTCCCTATCTCTATCATGATCTCTACCTCGATCTCTGTCATGGTCCCTTTCACCCCTTCTGTCATCCCGACTTCTGTGTTTGGAAATGAGACCGTGTGTTGTGCGTCGAAGAAAGTCAGCTACATCTCTTTCATACTGAACGGAAAATTAGATTGAAAAATATAGAAATTAATTACCTCCAAAATAGAAAGTAACAGGAGTAAAAACAGAAAATAAAAAAAAAAAAACTAGCTAAACTTACAGATCGTTTACTAATAGACTCTGCTGATCTGCTGGCTGCAAAATCAGTTGGCCCAATGGGGAAGCTACTTCTTGGAGGCCTGTCAAATTGAGGACTAAAGCCCCCCTGATCAAAAAACCCTGGTGGCTGATGAAAAAAAAATATCAGTGAAACAAGTAAATAATATATTCAATTTTACACTAAATTGTACCAACAATCATGGGCGTATTCATGGGGGGGCATTAGCTCCCCCCCCCCCCCATACATTTAAAAAAAGTCATAAATTTGTTATTTGCCCCCCCCCCCGAAAAATTCCCAGCGACGCCCATGCCAACAATAAATACTTTAAGATCAGCTCACTCTACTTTAGAAGATTCAACAATAAAATGGGAAATAACATTTATAAAATTTCTCAACCAATCTTGTGAAAACATTTTTTTAGCTTTGTCAAAAAATGTTAAAATGTTTTTGTAATACTATTTAAAAAAAAAAAAAAAGTTCAGAGCTTTTTTTTTTCTTGCTCAGATTTTAAACCTAAATAAAAAGAAATATGTAGTTTTAACTTTAAAATAAAATTCAATTTTTTTCTCTTTTGAATTAACTCAAAAACTCAAACACAGTCATAAAAAACTTGATTTACCGGGAACTTACCAGCCATGCTGGAGTAGAGTTAACTGGACATTCATTTTTTATGACTAATGTAATACTGTCTAATTAAAAAAGAATTTAATTGAAATTTGATATTTTTTCCTCTTTCTAAATTTAGAATATTTGGGCCAAATAAACTATGAAGTACTTGTTCACTCAAGTTAATTTATTATTAAATTTTGCTATCTCAATGGGAATGTACAATTGTACATAATACAATAAAATTAATCATTAAAAAATCCATAACAGCCAGGTGTATTATTGAAGAATTTCAGAAAGAAAATTTAACAAATGAAAATATACGCTCAAAACAATTATCACCAGAAGCTACTGCATAATTTGAATGAAATATGAAAAGTTTTTGAATGTATAATCTTACTGGTCCAAACTGTGCTAAAGGATGAGGTGGGGGTGGTCTCTGGTTGAACTCTCTCATGTAATCTGAATATGACTAAATATTTAATAAAAAAAAGATTATAAACTATTTCAATAAATAAATTTTTTTTTTATTAAAACTCTTTGGAGAATCTAATTAAAAAATTTAATAGATGCTAATGTAGTGCATAAGAAGTACTAAGAAAATTACTGATTTAAAATTTCTGAAGAAGAAAAAACATAATCCAGGTAGATTCCTCAAAGGTTAACAAAATAGAGTCATTTTATTTTCATACTAATACATACCCCATTAAGAAATGTGTCCCTTCTGACTCCAGCATACCTTGGGGATCTATCAAGCATTAAGAAAATTACATTATTATTAAGGTAAAAATAAATATGAAATTATCTTTATTAAAATATAAATTTGATGAGTTTGTAGAGGTTATAAATAGTACACACCTGTCCGGACGCCTTTCTTTATAGAAAGCTGCCAAGAAAAGTTTAGTATTTATTATAATAAATAACTCAAATTTTGTAAATGTTATGGTTAGTTATAATATTAAAACTGTACATATTGTTCAGTTACTACATAAAAAAAAAACAGCAACAGATAACTATAAATAAATCACCTAATAGAAAGATAAGAAAAATTCTTACGTTCTCTATCGTAATTACCACGGCTACGTTTAGGCCTTGGGCTTGGACCTTCAAAATACTCATCTCTACTATGACGCCGTCTAATTTAGTAAAAACAAACAATGCGTTTTAAGTTTGCTTTAGAAGAATTAAATTATCTGTATATTTTCTTTATTGAACTTTTTTTTCTCTTCAAAAAAAAAAAAACTAACTTGGAAAAAGTAAATGCAAAGTTGCAGAAAAGGATAAAATAGAACTAAAAACATTCAGCCATTAACTGTCTTAGTGTATAAAAGTAAAGGAAGAAGTACTCTGAAAAAAGAAAACTTGTAACTTACAGTCTCTAAAAATAAAACATGATTATGTGTAGATACATGATTAAATACTTAAAGCGCAGTAAGCTTTGTTATAAGTCTGGTCTGGCAGGAAAAAGTAAATTTTAGAAGCTAATAAAAAAAGCAATATTATTCACAACTCCAAAAACATGAACAAAAGTTAAGTTTAAAAACTAGCAAAATTTAATTAACTGTAATTCCTGAGATGTATGTATTAAGTTTTCTTGTGTGTCTCACATTTTGTATAAGAGCATTAAGAAGTTAAAGAATTCACACGTAGAGTGAATATGATTTTTTTTATATACCTGAAATAATAACTTTCAAAAGAATTTTTTTTTACATACTTTAAATGTTAATTTTGTTTTAAGCTGTACATTGTCATACAATGAACACTAAGTACATCCTAAACTGTCACTTTAATCATTACTGTCTTGGGTTGTGGATGCTGAGATTATGTCAATAAATTCATAGAATGTAAAACAGTCATTGTGAAATGATTCTTAAAAAAAGATTGACAGCAAAACTAAAACAGTCTAAGTTAGTCTAGAACAATGTAAGAGACAGATTGAGGTGAAATGTCTTGGGTCGTGGAAGCTAAGACTATCTCAATACATTCATATAATATAAGTTAATGTGAAATGTTTCTTAAAAAGATTGACAACAAAACTAATCCATCTAAAGTAGTCTAGAACACATATAAGAGACTAACTGACAGCTGAAATTTAGTATACTAGATAAGACCAAAACTTCTAAGTGAATATTCTCATTAAAAAAAAAACGTATCAAAGATAAGTGCACAAAACAATATATACTATGCTAAATTCATAATTTAAAGAAGAGTCACACTAGACACATGTGTTTATTTCATCTAAGCCTACAATTAGTCCCATGCCACTGGCAAATCAACTATCTTGTGTTTCATTATTATTTAAAACTAACAACTATTTACTGATAAAAAAAATGTGAAGGGACAAGCCTTGCTTCAATGGCAAAGATCAGCAGAGTGAGATATTTATTTGATTAAATTATAAGCTAGGATGCGAACTAGTGAGTAAATAAACTATACAAAAAATGATTAATGATGGAATAAGATAACCACATATGCATAAATAAAACAATGCCATACAATCATATAGATTTCTATAGCAAAATTAATAGTCTATCAAAAATACTTGGATAGCAGTAGATTGCCAAAGAAGCCTATTTTATGATTCATTAAAAATTTTCCCAAAAGCTATAAACCATGATTGGATAGAATAATATAACATAATAATAATAATTATGATGATACAGATGATTATAAAGATGTCAATGTCTCGGAAATTTTTGTCTAACTGCCAACATTTGTCAATACAGCTTTAATTGAAATGTAATATTAAAAATACGGGAACAAAAATAAATTGCAGCCGTCAATAAACTATGGTGCAGTTTAATGAAAAGACTGTTCATAAAGATGCAAGAGAATAACAAAAAAAAAAAAATAATGGATGAGTATGAGCTTAAGATCTTAAATGAGAATTATGGTGATCTTGTCATGGGACAAAGAAATAAAAAAAACAAGGAAAGCAATGGGGACACTTTTTTTTGAAAACAATAAATTTAAAAAAAAAAAAAAGACTAAAACTCTGATAAAGTGAGATTTAAAAAAAAAAAACAGAACAAAAGTTAAAGCAGAACAAACAATAATCATACCACAGTGCTAAGCAAACCTTCCATTCATTGTGTAAGATCTTGAAATTACTCCTTTTTCAGTCAGAATTAATTTCAGTCCAGTATCAGGAATCAAAAGATTCCCTAGAACACTTTACTTATATTTCTGTATATGTCCATATTTATAATATGTTTGCTTTTACCCAGATATTATTTCAGTTCTCACATCTATCTATACCAATATAGTCCATTCTAGTAAAATAATTTCAACAGATCTGTGTCCATGTTTTTCAGTCCGGAATATACACAGGCGTTTTTTTTTTTTTAAATTAAATATGTGCCCCTTTTACAGTGGATCACATTTGTTTAACTTTAATTTGCAAGTAACCATATCCACATCATGATGCTAATGTAGATCATAATCATAATAAGATATCAGGAATTAAGTCTTTGAAATTTTTATTACTTTTTTTTAGAATGCTTTCATTATGTTTCTCCAATTATTGACAATGAAAGAAATTGAAAGTCCAATAACTCCAGCTAAATTTCATGTTGTAAACTATTAATAAATATTTTGATTGAATTTTTTTTTAATTAAAAAATGCTAGAGAAAAGCTGGAGTTGAAATGACACTAACAGTGACATTTTTTTTATAAGTGACACTGATACAAAAGCTTAGCCTGGTGCACAATATACCACGATGTGGAACACGATGTGAAACAGAAAACATCTTTAATACAATAGTGACTTTTGTATTTAATGCTGCACTTTGATTATCAACTGGCAATGCCACCATATTCATTGGTAGAATAGAAATGAAAGTCCTCCAAACTAAACATCCACATTAAGATGCTTAACACAAAATAAAAATTTGGTCCTTTATAACTGAAGACTGGCAAATGATTTAGTCCATCACTGACAGAAAAGTTCCACTTTAATGAAAATTTAAAATATAAAAAATCCTTAGGAAACAGCCAAGTCCAATTTGTCCTAGGAAAAGGCAAGATATTTTTTTTTAATAAGGACAAGTACATTTTAGTATTGTAAAAATAAACTTATGATTGAAATTCTCACTTATTTTATAAGGCATAAGGGATGTTAGTTAAGTATTTACCCAAATAAATTTTAGCTACCAGATCATTTAAACTGATAAGAACAATATTTTTTTTTCAGAGCATGTATTTTGTTAACACGCTCTATGAGCTTATTTGTTGCCCTTTGTACAGCTAAGACTACATTGAAATACTGCACTGACGAATTTTAATTCGCTTTGCTCCAATGCGATTAAATGAGAGCAAATTATTGCTGCAATGACAGGCTTTAGAGCCTGAGGTGAAATCAGGTCATGAGCTTTTCATTTTGACAACAGTTCATCAAATTTCACGACAGGTAGAAACCAGCATATCAGGCTCCTAACCTGGAAAACTCTGGTCCAGGGGGCAAGGTTGGCCTCCTTGGACCCAAAATACGAGGTGCTCGTTCCCTGAGGTCTCTGTCATGGCGTGCGTAGCTCTTCCTTGCTTTTCGAACAATTTCAGTGATATCAAGATTCTCATCAGCTGGGAATAATTTACAGAGACTTTCCCCACAGCGTGGTTCAATTTCCTGGGAATAAAATGTTTTCACTATGATCTAATGTCAATATTTTTTTAATATATAAATAATTTACTTTTAAGATGAATGAAATTATTGATTAGATAAAATCTGCATTTATAGAACAAAAATTAACATTTCTATTAAATTATTTTCTTAGTTTTTACAGGATGCAGAAGAATTATGTTTAAAAAGAAATAAAATCAAAGGGCAATAATCAATTATGCATTTGCAAGGTATATTATTAACTCCATTTTGCCGCCTTATATTTTACCTGACCATCTCTTCCAATCTTCACTCTTTTGTTTTCATTCCAAGCATTAAGTAAATGATTTGTCTTAGGAAAGTCCAAATCCCTCCTGAGTAAAATATTTAAGCTATTAAAAACTTTTCTTTCTTAAAATAAACAAAAGGTGAAAAATAAAAAACAACTTATAAAAAACTAGATTTAAAAGAAAACAAGCACCTAGTAACCCAGTCAAGTTTGAATGCACCACTCAATGCTTTTGATGTCATTCCAGGTGGCAACACCCAGCGAATAGGTGGGTGGTCTTTGGTAGATTCTTCTGCCAGGCGAGCGAAACCTTTACAGAATAGTTATAATAATTGAATCACAATGGTTAAAATGATGAAAAAAGCAACAAAATAAATTATTAATACATAATTTTAAATGAGTAAAGTAAACAATCGCTGAAGAATAGGCCAGTTGTTTATGAATTTCGTAATTTAAATGTTAACCCACCTTGAAATTTTCCACTCTCCTTAACAGAAAATATAAGGATTACATTGTCACATTCCTGAAATAGATTTAACAAAATCATCTTAAAAAGAAAAAAAAACTATTAGAGAACTATTAGAGAAATGTCCATCCCAAAATGAAGCTTAAAACACACACAAAAATTACAAGGGAGATATTTACCCTAAAGGCCTGATTGAATCTAGCTTCATTCTGTGGAGGTGTTGACCAAACACCTTTAGCTTTAGCCAATGCAACATTTTCGTGGTTGTTACTTTTTACTAAGAAAAATCTAGCTCCTCGCATTAGGTATTTTAATTTGGACCAATATTCTGCAATAATATATATATAAAGTATAAAAAAATTTCTGAACTGAATAGAATTGGCATATGAAAATATTGATTTAAAATAGCAAAATACGGTTATATTTAACAGCTTGAATGCTAGATAACAATGTACTGTGGGAATTCTGAGTGGGCATGACATTAAAATTGATTAATAGGAGGAAGGCACTACCCCTACTTCATATTGTTATGTAGCTTTGAAATGATGTACCTTTGTAAAATTTTATTGATTGCAACAAATTACTTTTTGTATTCTTATTTGCATAAGCTTCATATCAATACTACACATATGGTTGTCGTACTCATTGCATTGTAAAAACAAAATTATCGAAGCTCATTATGAATAGTGACCTCTGAAAATAGCTTATGTTTTCGCAACATAAATCTGTTTTAAAAGTGTTAGTCTAACATCTTTCAAATGAAAACAGACAATCAGCATCAGACAATAAGACGCACCCTTGCCTCACTTTTAGGGGGAAAAAGCATGTTATGGTCAGAAAAGAATAGTAATACATGTATTTTATCAAATATGTTATTTTATTGATTTAAATATCAGAATAAAACAATTTAAAGTTAACTAATGCCTACAAAATGGAGTTCACAATAGCAGCATTAATAATACACCAAGAAATGAAGAGTTTCAAACAAATATAGTTGAGCATTTCAATTCTGCGCATAAATTTATAACATTTTCATGCAAACTAACAAATTTAAACTACATAGATAATGGAATCTAAAAAGGCCAGTTTCAATATTATTATGAAAAGCAGAAATTAAAAACTAAATTTTAAAACTACCCATTCTCTTCATATAAAGAAAAACAAATACATTTTTTTAATCTGAGCATTTTAAAAGGGGGAGAGAATATGGTTTTCACATATAATAATTTATTAAAAAAAAAAAAAACAAATTAGGTAGTTGTTAAATTTGTAAGTTTTATCATAATTTAGATGTGTGATACAAAGTTGTTGATTAAATTTGTTTACATTAAATGTTTCAAGGCCACTTACGTCTCTCTTCATCTCTGTCTCTATTTTTGGAATCTTTTGACAAGCCATCACCAGCTTCACCAGGACTTCCATCTTTTGTTTTAGACTTCGCCCCTTCACTTCTTCTATCCCATTCAATAGGAGAAATTCCACGCTGAGACTTTCTTTTTATTTTGTCTGCTAATGAATAAAAATTGCAAATACTAATAGTTTTAACAATTAAAATTTTTTATTTGTCTTATTCCAGTTAATAAATAGACAAAATCTTTAAAAAATAGTGGTAAAATGGGAGTTCTGTGTTATTTCTAGAATTTTCAGTCTATATTGAAAAAATTATTTTTTAAGGCGGGTGATTGTACAATTATTATACACTTGTTGATATTTCAAACAGAGGGAAATCTCAAAATTAGTGATGGAAAAGTTAATGAAAGTAGCCTGTTAAGTTGATAAGAGCCACATTATTTTATTTCAGTGCACATAATACACACATAAAATCATGCACAAAATTGTCATTTTATGGGAATTTCAGATAACCAGCTTCTGCATTTGCTTACTAAAGGTTCTGTAATTAAAAAAAAAATTAGTAAACAAGATAAATATTTTACCTAATTGGATGGAGTCATCTGCATTTAAACTTATATTAAGTTTTTCTGAAGTGGTTGCATCTGCTTCATCATCCTCGTCATCTTCTTCCTCTTCTTCATCCTCATCATCTTCATCACCATCCTCTTCATCATCATCATCATCCTCATCATCATCTTCATCGTCATCCTCCTCCTCTTCATCATCAGATTCTCCTGGATCTTTACAAAATAGAACATTGTGCAAGTTTTGAAAAACAAATTGCGAAAAAAGGATGAAAAAAACAAACGTGGTTGTTTAGAGGTAAACCTCTAGTTGATTAAAGGCATGTAATTATTTTAGTTTTTTTTTTTTTTATAGAACAAATAAATGACAAACATTTGCATCAATGAATCTTAAATATGATGTATGTATTTCTTGCCTTGTACTCCATTTTGGTTTCCCTTTGCAGAAGACAGTTTCAATGTTTTAGTTTTAATATCTAAGTGGGTATTTGTTGACGAGGATGGTCTTTTTATACCCCTAGGAAAACTTCTTAATAATGCATCTACAAAAAATTTAAAAATATTCAATATGAGATTTTCTGAACATTAAACACATATATGCATAGTAAAGAAAAGGAAACTAAATGGCAAATGAACTATTAGCTAATATAATACACTAAAACTTATAGTTTAAAATAATCAAGTGAATAGAGAAAACCTGAAATGTACCACAGACCAAAGGTCATGTGATAAAAAGGTACCTTAAGATGGGCGAATTCGGGAGCTTAACTTTTCAGTGACCTTAAAAAGGCAAGAATTGAACTCAGGACCCTCAGGTCAACAGTTGTAAAAAAAAACGTTGAAAGTCTGACGATTACCAGTTAGGCATGTTTTACAGCTACAAAACCCATAATGACATACAAATCAACATATTGTTTCAAGAAAATCTAAAAAATATAGTATTAAACTTGTGGTAAACTTAACCTGTCTCCTCATTCATTTCAGAAGAAAAATCATCCGCATCATGACAATCATCTAAAATATCATCTAGAACATTTTCACCTTCAATACCTGTAAAAAATATATTTACGTTGTGGTCAAGTCTTAAATACAATTTCTTAAAATTGGTAAGAATAAAAGACAAGGAAGCTCATTCTTCAAAAAAACTGGTAATATAGTAATAGATAACATTTCTACACAAAACTACCGGTACCGCAAAAATCTACACGGTACACCAAAAAATATTTAAATATGCAAAATGGCACACCTCAGCTGACTGGGAAAAAAAAGACAATTTCTTAATTCTTTCTTTTTGCAAATCTAAAAAAAAGACTACACTTTTTCCGAAAAATTAGATATAGGCATTCAACTCAATCCAATTACAAACAATTAAAAAAAACATAATAGTTTATATCTCTAGCTACCTAATAATTTTTTATTAATAGTAAGTAATACTTAACATCATGTTAATATATAACATAAATTATAAAATATTAATATAAAATTTAATGGCTAAGATTCTGTATTCTGTAAAACTAGCTCTTTTGTCAATAAGGATGTTGAAGATAGTTATGTATTTACCATTCTTTTTTTGTGAAAATTTATACGTTAGAGAGTTGCCGTATAAAGTTCAATGCAGTTCATGTTTCAATGTCCAAATTGACGCAAAGCATGTACAATCACATTTTACTGACGCTATTTCCTAGCCGTCAAACACAAAGAAAACTCCCTGTCTGGCTATAAATTTTAATGTCTGTAATTTTACCATCTCCCCCCCCCCCATCTCAACACGATGCACATTGCTCAGTTTAGTAAAATAATTTTGGTAATGGCTCATTAACTTATTAAATAATGTTTTTCCTTCATTTCCCCCAACACCACCCTTCCAGCACATGCTATTTTAAACTATTCCTTAACTGTATGTTAATACTTTGGCCTATCATTTTGCTCAATGTCAGTTCTACACTGATAGTATTGTAAGTAAATAGATTTTTTCCCTGCTGAACAAAAATTGACCTCTCTGCCTGGTTAAGTGAATTTTCCCCCATCGTGTGGATGTAACAATAATGATTTCTTGAATGAAATCTCCATACCGTGCATACCCTTATGGCTTATCTACCCCACTTAAAAGTTAATATCTGTTTTTGCATGTTGAACTCAAGCAGGCTTTTAAAAACATTTCAAATTTCGGAAAAAAAATTTGCAAAAAGCAGTTTTTTTTTCGCATTATGAATATTGTTATGTTTTTATATTAATCTTGTCTCTTGATGTCTTTTTGTTTATTGAAGTGGCTACGGCACCAGCCAGCACCATTATATTAGAGTTAGGAATAGGGCTGGTGCCCGTATTTTTTTTTTACGGGTACCAGCCATTATATTAGGTTTAGGAATAGGGTTAGGGTTAAGGATAGGGTGTGGAGCAATATCTATGGCTGGTACCCGGAAAAAAAAATACGGATTCTGTCTGGACAGAACTGTAGCCACTCTGTTTATTTAATTTATTTTAATTTTAGAAATTGATGCAATTTTTTTGTATTAAATAAACGCAGTGGCTACGGTTCGGTCCGACCGAATCCGTATTTTTTTTACTTCGGGTACCAGCCATAGATAATATTGCTCCACACCCTAACCCTAATACTGAAAAAAAAAATTTATATATGCCATGTTCCTTATACCCTAATAAAATGGTTTTGGCTGGTGCCGGAGCCACTGCGTTAAATAAATAGCATATTAAAATCAGGGGATAGCTTCTCATAATTCTGTCATAATCATTAAGTCTAAGACACAGTGATATAACCGATTCTGAGATTTACCTGAGATATTAAAAGTAATAACAATACAGAATTCAATAAGTTAAATTTTTATTCTGAATAATAAACTCATTCATTCCAACAATATAAATGAAAAAAAAATAATACAACCATAAGATTACCTTTAGATTTAGAAGTCATATTGAAGGTAAAATGGTTCTAAAAATAAAAAGGTTTTAAAAACCTACAGAATTAAGTGCCAGTTATGACAAGTTAATAATATTTATAAAAATACACATAAACCAGAACAATGGCGACCGTTTCGATAATTCCCGGTGGCCAGTTTTTTATATATGAAAATTTGTAAAGTCATTAAAGAGCTTGCATTCATCGATTGGGCATAGATAGTTAATGGACACTATTGTTTGAACAAAACATCTCAACTATGAATACTTTGAATTTAATAGCAATGGTTTAAATTATAAAGTGACGATTCGCTACAATGCACAATTTATAAAGTCATACACTTAGTACTTGCATTTTTTATTCCGTACATTTCAAGACATGTGTACTAATTACATAAGGCCCAGTGTGCTGTTTTGCATCTCGTTTAACCAAATTGAGCTACGTCAATTCTTTTTTTTTAATCTGCATTCGTAAAGAAATTTGAGAGTGATCTAAAATTTATTCACCCCTTAAAAAAAACAACATTGTCGATTATTTGTCAAGCCGGCATTTCATTTCTGATAAGACAACCGGAACCACCACGAAAGCTTTGCTTTTGTGTGTTTTGAACAGTGAACGTTTGATACAGCTTTTAAAATGGTCCGGTTAAGTGCACAACTAATCAATATGTCAGCACAAAAACATAATCCAGTCAGGGATTGGGAATTAGATTTGAGAGGTAAGATCTTATATTATTAAATTTGTAAATACTATTCGATACTTAGTGCTAAAAGTGAATTAAAACAAGTAGTTAAGCCTGTTCCATTCTGGACACAGGACGTGTTAGCGCATTTTCATGTTATGTATCAGTACGTTTGTGGTTACTGAAATAGGACTCATATTTGAAAACATTCGAAATTATAGTCATTTAATCGTCCGAAAACTCCGTCAATTGTTGCATAGCTCTGATACTTTCAATTAAACTCAGAACACAAGCTTACTATTTCATTTGATGAGTTTCTTAATAAATCTTGGTGAAACTACGTGCTGCAGTATTTCGCACCAAATGAACGGGTTATTGAACGTACAAGGTGTATATATAATATATAAGCCCCTTAGGAGCCCCGAAGCCCGGCCCTCAGAGGTCCTATCGCGAAATGAACTTTTGATGTACACATGGCAGGCCAAGACCTACAAAATGATATATACATCATGGGTCTAGGACTTATAGTTGCTGAGATATAGCGCTCCTTTATTAATATAGCTTATATAGTAAAAAGTACTAAGGCCCCTTTTATGGCCCTGAGAGGTCAGATCGCGAAATGGAAAAAGTCATTTCTTGGCAGGCCAAGACCTACAAAATGATATATACACCATGGATCTAGGACTTATGGTTGTTGAGATCTAGGGTGATGACGGACGGACAGACAGACAAAACGGGGACAATAGAGCATTTTTTTTCGAAAATGCTCTAAAAATTGATTCATCTGAAACCGATAGTGCTAGCCAATTCTAGTTCAGTGCTCTGCAACCGGTGTTCCACGGTAAGAACTGAATATTAGAAGTTTATATCAAATCATTGACAAAGGTTGTTTTTACCTGACGATAACTTAGCTGTCAATGATATTACTTCAACTTAAGTTAAAGATAATATTAATAAAAGGCCGATGCTATGTCCACATAAGTCGTAAGACGTAAATTAGACTATTAGTGTGGACGCAATTCATGATAAAGCTATGCCCCCGAAAATTTTCGTGGACGCAATTCATAAAAAGGCTATTGATTATCAATGTCCACAAAATATTTAAAAAATATACATATGTGCTTTTACATGCAAATAAAGTTTGGATTTATTTTTATATACATATTTTCAAAAATAATAAAC
This sequence comes from Bulinus truncatus, assembly GCA_021962125.1. Taxonomy (NCBI): domain Eukaryota; kingdom Metazoa; phylum Mollusca; class Gastropoda; family Planorbidae; genus Bulinus; species Bulinus truncatus. Next base: position 266,243 of record JAGDYQ010000190.1, on the reverse strand, counting down.
TGACTTAATTCTTTAAAATTATTATGTTTTGTTTGTTATTTAGTTGTGTAATATGTACTTATTTAAATATCAACCTTTATTTAGGGGTTTACTTAAAAATGATAAACTTTAGATTTCAAAATGTGTCGTGAAGGAAAATTTTCAACTAAAATCTGCCTGAGAAAGAAACAGCAATTTAAAAATGTTCACCTTGCATAGCATACAATTTATTTTAAAATAAACCAGTTTAAGCAATTTTACATCGCAGTTGTTACCCGGCCAGCAAAGTGGAATAATTTTTTTTCTGCCGACCAGCATAGATCTGCGCATGCGCAACTTTTTTTTAGGGATCTGTTTATAGATATTGTGCATGCGCGACTAGTTGGACTCCGTATTATTTTTTTCTCGGCATCTAGCTATAGATATTGCGCCTAACACTAGCCCTGAAAACAAAAATTATGCAATAATATGCAGTCTGAGTCCGTTTAGTCGCGCATGCACACATCTATTGCTGGTCGGCGGGGAAAAAAATTATCCCAGTTTGCTGGCTGTGTAACATTTGCGATTTTACATTAGTAAACATTTAGTAAGCAACTGCCATATACATGTTAACTAATTGGGTAGACAGGTTTATAGGCAAAAACAATAGCTTGTTAGCATTTTAAAGGAATAAACTGCATAATTTAATATTTTGTGGAGAGAAATTAAAAGAGTATGGCTTTTCTTCCAGAAGCATGTCATTAAAATAAATACCTATCCATACATACTTAGGAATAATTTTTTTTTTATTCTAGGTTACAGAATTCCCATAATTGAAAATTTAGGAGCTACTTTGGTAAGTAAATGTTATAATTTATTATCTAGTTATTTAGTCTTTTTGATTCTGATCTTTTATAATGTTTAGTAAAAAAAAGAATCAAATTTAATTGTTTCAGTTTTATGTAGATAATCAGAATGCATGAAAACCAAAATTGCTTAATTATTTTAATAAAATATTTTAATTTATTTACTGTTCAATTTGTGAATTAATTACTCAGCTATGTTTTGAAAAATGTTTCATAGTCATGTAATTTTTTATTCTGGTTGGAACTATATTGAAATACAATTATTTTACACTTATAATATTTTATCAATGGCAATTTAAATTGAATTAGCAGTTAAACACCACAGAAAGATCCATAAATACCATTCATTTAGGTAGTTGAAACATTGAAATTGCTAATAATTGTTAATTGTTACTTATTCCTCAAGGATCAGTTTGATACTATAGATTTCACAGACAATGATATTCGCAAGTTGGACCAATTTCCACTGCTGAAGCGTTTAAAACATATTTTGTTAAGCAATAATAGGATAGTGTGAGTACCTAAAGTCTCGCTTTTTGTTGAAATGCATGTTTATATATTTATTGTCAAAACTTTTCTTTCAAAAAGATATTTACTGTAAGTTCTTTTTTTATGCAGGAGACAGTTTCACTAAATGCTGCATCAAAAATTCTTCATAAAAGACTATAGTTTTCTTGTAAAAAAAAAAAGAGGGGTGTTCCTATATTGACACAGTTAGCTTAACTTCAAATTAAAATATTTTTTTAAACAAATCCCTTCCAAACTTCTGATTGAAACATCAAATGTAGTTGAATAGAGCCATGGTGCATTAAATTAACAACATTGTTACTCTTGGACTTGTAATAAATTGAATGGTCATTGTTGATAATATTTCATGCCACAGAATTGTGAAAGATAACTGATCAAGTATATCTATTTACATTAGTAATTACTTTTTTATGTTCTATTTGGTCAATATCTCTGCCTGATGCCATTTAATCTATTCCAACTTTACCTATGTCTTGAGCCGTCCATCCATTTAGTTGTTAAATAATATGGATGTATTGCAATCATTTTTTAATCTGGAATCATATTTTTTAAAAATTCAATATCTTGAAAAGTTTGTAAAATACAACTATCATTAATAGCTACAAAGCACTGTATATGACACCCGCAATCCAATTCATTTAGTAATATTTAGCCAATTATATAAAATTGAAAGTGTGGCTCATGATCTTCCACCTTAAGTTTAAAAATACAAGTTTCCTAAATTAAAATTTCAAACCCGAATCACATAACTTCAGATCCACATATAAAAGGACCTTACATATTCTACGTAATTTTTTTCTCTTCAGTTATTAATTTTATACAGATGTTTAATTGTAAGATATTTAGTTGTTTAGATATTGTTTTTTTAAGCACTTAAATGTATCTTTATTTAACTGATAGTTTTTCCTCTCATCTTACACAGCCGAATATCTGAAGACTTGCAGGAAAATTTGCCTAGTTTGGAAACCTTAATCTTGACTAACAACACTCTTAAAGAACTTTCAGACATTGATCCTTTATCCACAGTCACAACATTAAAAAATCTAAGGTATTTGGTTTAGTTTTTAATTTAATTCAACAGAAAATTAAGTCAAAATGAAGAAATTCAGTTAAAACTCTATTTAACTATTAATACATTAGCAGTTGAACACATTTTTTTCTACATCCATTGAACATATCGAAGGTAATGCTACTGCACATCATATTTGCTTGTCTTGTGTCTTAAGATCTACCATTTTGTGAAAAATATATTTGGCACTTGATAGAGAAATATGTAGGCATTTGAATTTTAGATGGGTTGGTTGAACTGAGTCTTGGGGGGGGGGGATGTTTTATGGAAATGTTCATTCTGGGCCTTTTATTAAATTATGGACCATAACACATAAATTACCTGCAAAAACTAGTTATGAATGACTATTTTTATTGATCTTTCATTATTTTTTTTTTTCAATTGATAGACCCTGAAAAATGTTTGCCTGTTTAGCTAACCAATAATTGAATTTAAAAGCTCTCAATTTAAATTTTAAATGTTATTTCTAGGTCAATAAACAAATAAAAAGTATATTTGATCATGTTTATAAGACATTCAGCCTACATTTCATTAGTTCATAATTTTCTAATGCATTTTTCTTTCTATTAGTTTACTTGGCAATCCAGTTGTAACCAAAAAGAATTACAGATACTATGTCATACATAAAATACCAAGTTTGAGAGTTCTTGATTTTTGTCGAGTAAAGCAAAAGGTAAATACATATTTTATTTCAACAAATTTTTAGATTTCAGACCCTAACAAAATTATGTTTTTCTTAACATAAATTGTACAATGGTCTGTTATCTTTTAAGGAAAGAGAAACAGCAGCGAAAATGTTTAAAAAGAAGAAAGGACAACAGCAGCCAGAGCCTGTAGAAGCCAATGCTAAAAAAGCCAAAACATTTACACCTGGTGAAAAACTCCCAACAGTCAAACCTGTTTCAACTGGACCTTCTAAAGAAGATGTTGCTGCCATTAGAGTGAGCACCTTGTTTCATAACTATTTTTTTATTTTAAAATATGCTTACTTTTTGGTACATAGGGAAAAGTTGTTACTACAAACTTCACAGTAATAAATTCCGTTTTTTTTTCGTTACTGAGTCCAAAATCAAAAGTATTCTCACTAAATGTCGCAAAGTTGTGGGACATTTTAAACATGGTTTTGCAAATATTACAGAATTGAAAACCAAGCTCTAAGGGGGAAGAACCTGTTTGCTTTTTTTTAGCCGATACCTGATAGGATTAGATGTTTCCCCTCTTAGATCCTATAAACTACTAATGGGATGGGTTTTTGCTGTGTCCTTAATACCTTAGATGACTGCAGTGGCCATGTAGACCTAGGTAGTGAAATGACTTGCTGGAAGTCAAACCCACATCATGCAGATCTGGCTTGCTACCAAAGTGCCACATAATTCTATGTCAATGGTTAAAAGACTCCCATTGGCAGAATAATGGTGAAACACAGTCAACTGAAATAAAGTGGAAGAAATTACGCACAGCACAAAAGATTCCAAAGCTATTCTTTAATTCTACAGAAATACCTGGCGAAGAGCAATATGTTTCATGCTCTATAATTCTTCCAACCAAATGTCACCTTGAAATCAAACTAGGAGTATCTGATGAAGACCCAGTCAGCATTGTAAATTTTTTACTGATGCAAAGTGAGCCTCAATCAATCATGACTGAAATTTGCCACCGTTCTTAACTTTTGGTTCGAAATTTTGATATGCTTGTGTACGAATAATTAAGTAGTTTGTCTTAAAATATTTGTCAAAGAATCTGATCAATGAATGCAGGAACTGTCATCAGATTCTGAAGACAAACCATTATTACCTCACCAGCCCCTGACAGTTCTTGATATGTACCAATAAATGACTTTTTTGATTAATTAATTGTCAATTTTTATTTCAAATTTTAATCATTCTTAATTTAGATAATTTATTTTCATAGAACAAAAGTTCTAATTAAAACTAAATTCCATTTTATCAAATATATTTTTAACATTTCTATAGAAAGCGATTGCTAATGCCCAGACCCTGGCTGAGATTGAAAGATTAAACCAGATGTTGAAATCAGGTCAGATACCAGGACAGGATGATTTACAGAAAAGAGACGAAAGAGGTGAGTGGTTTGTGAAAAATCTTTTTTTTTTTCGAATTTTAATTCTTTTATCTTTATTTTTTTTACACTTATTCTACCATACTGCTGATGTTTACATAGCAACTTTACCAATAGCTTTAGATAGATTCATACAATTTTAGAACCACTGGTTTAGTTGGGTGGTCAACATTGAAAGTTCATGGGCCAAGGACACAGGCAGAGATTTTGATAATTAGAATTCCAGCGTGTTATCTTTGTTTTGGGTGGAATAAATCTGTCAATGAGCGTCGATGACACCAGATGTACATGATAAGACGTAATTAGGGAGACAAAGAAATACTAGCCCAAAGTGAGTTTTAGCCGCACCAATCCCTAGGCTGGAATAAGAGTCATTAATATGTAGATGAGCTAGAAAGGGTGTTAGGGAGCCAATCGGAAGTTCTGGGCGTTTGGGGCACGTGATAATTAACCATCACATAAAAAGAGATGTAGCGAAAATTTCGGGAGACTGACGATAGACGGCGAGACCTACCGATCGACAGAACGACTATAGAGATAGAGACATCAGGACACCATATTAGATATACGCACTCTTACCGCAAGACAGTATACATACTAGATATACGTACTCTTGCCTGTAAGACAGTATACATGTTAGATATACGTACTCTTACCGCAAGACAGTATACATACATTGACAAGTTATTAAGTATACGTACTCTTATACGATAAGACAGTATACAGGTGTTCAGAGAGAAATCAAGTTATTAAATATACGTACTCTTACTCATACGAGAAGACAGTATACATTCAGAGATAAGTTGAATTTTAACAGTACACAGTCAACGTTTATTCTGCTAAAGCATATTTGTGAATATTTCGGCACTTGAGTGCATTCTATCTGTATTTTATTATTATTTAAATAAATGTTATTGAATCGTGGAACTTGGCTTTATTCATGGTGTGTTTGTGTGTGAGTGCCAAGAGACTGAACACTACCATCTTTGAAGTAAAACCAGAGAGAATATCGGCTACTACATAACCTAATATCAACAAACTACATAACGTTCAAACCATAACGTCACATTGAAGCAGCAGTGAAGAACAAGAAGTATTGCATTTGGTGGAACAACGATAGTACCATAACGTTGACAATTTCCAACGTTAAATTGGTGTCTACAACAGTATCCATCACAAACATAACATTATATACAAAAATATATAGTGTTACAGGACGTATGTTGGTTTTATTAATAATGCTTGTCGAGTTTTTCGGCAAAATTGATTAAGTGACAGTTGTTTACAATCTATTAAATGTTAATCTTAGCAACTTGAAAAGTTAGCTAAAATTATCGGAATTTATTTATTTTTACACATTTTAACATTTATTTGATGATCTTGAATGATATACAGATTATAACTTTATTAAATATTGAATACGCTGAGATATTGGGTGATGAAAGCAGTATAGAGATGATGATCAGGATATCGCTAACAATCAAAGACTCATTTTTTTTTTATTTGTAGATGACAGAAGATCACGACAATCGCAAGAGGAAGAAGAAGAGGAAGACGATGATTTTGAAAATGATAGAATGGAAGATGATGGTTGATAACTTAAAAGTTGTTCTTGTTGTACATAAATTAAACATCATCCATTCAGCTGCACTTCACTGACCTAGATTCATTACATGCTCAGTCTAACATTAGTCCATAACAAGTTTCCATATTTTGATAAATTTTAACTGTTGATGATAGTTAAATCATGTTAAAGGCAAAGTGACAGTTAATTGTAATTACATATTTAACTTTGAGAATAAAGTATTTTTTTAAAACCTGTATCCTGTTTTTTTTCAGCCTCCAAAAAGCCATTTTGATGTGTGGGACTGCAAACGTTGATCTGAGCAACAAAATTTTTTTTTTTTTTATTATTGCTGTTAGTTCAGATACTATACACTGATCAATAAAATGGTATCAGATACTAAAGTTACTAAAGTGTGATGCTAGTAACACATCCTGCACAAACAGGCCATTGTGGTCACTTATCAAATTTTTAAGTTGATAGTTCAGATACATCACATTTATATGGCGATGGTGCAGATACTACATGTACTATTACACTCATATTATTTTTATTTTTTTATATGAGAAAAATTTGCAATTTTGTTCCTTAATATTTTGAACTCTCTTTTTTTTTTAAAAAAGCTGTGTATCAGGTTCTGATTAGAGCAGATGGCTACCAATGAATGCGAAAGTGACATGAATAACAGAGCTCTGGTTAGCACATCTACATTGCTTTTGGATATTAAATTTCACTCAAAAAGAGGGATATTTTTAAGCAATCAGCTGTATAAAAAATACCAATATATTTTTTGATGTTACAAAAATTTTAAATTGTGCTTTTTTTTTTTTTTTTTGACTAAGAAAAATTACTTGGAACTGTGCTATTCATGTGTCACATACTGTTACTGTTATGCTGTGTTAAATAAAATTTTGTTAAATATTTTTAAAGATAGGATTTCCTTTTCACTTGATTGAATTTCTTAAAAATAAATAATTTAAAGGTATAAATCAAAACTCAAATTTAACTAGAGAAAAGAAACAAATTTTCTCTGAAGAAAACCAGAGAAATCTTCTTAATACAATTATTGGCTACATTCATAGTTGTAGCTATTATTTAGCTGGTTATGGTCCTAATGGAGTTCGAAATCAGTATTTTCATAACCAGTCTTAAGGTCTATTCATTTGTAAAGTATTAGTTTAGCATTCTGTGGGTTTATCCTCACATATGGCACAAATGTAGATTCTACATGATGGTACACAATTTTTATAATTTCGACTCCATGAATTAAAACTTATAGAATTACGAAGCTAATTACAATTTGTAATTTTTGGACAAAGTTCACCTTGAGATTATCTAGTTAAAAAAATACACCATTTAGGGAAAGGTTTTTTTTTTTTTTTGTTTTAGATAGGTTAGCCAAAAATAGGCTGAAGTGTGCAACAATTTTTGAATATAACAAATTTAATTCATTCAAAACTAAGTATAAAATTAAATTGAAAAATTTCAAAAATAGGGTTATAGAAAATTGCACATAAAAAAAAAAAAACCATAATTCCTTAGATCAGTGTTTCCCAAAGAGTGGAACATGTACTCCCTGAATGTGCTTCATCAGGCTGAGAACACTAGGCTAACATGTACTCCCTGAATGTGCTTCATCAGGCTGAGAACACTAGGCTAACATGCACGACTGAAGCGGAAACTAAGTTAATGGGGGAAACCATAACTGTTAAAACAATGTTTTTTTTTTTTTTTAATTCAATAGAACGTTTGCTAATCTTTAATAGATCTGTTTAAATTAAATATAACTCTTTCAATAATTAAGATGACTCGCTTATTATGCCAATGTTTTGATTGATAGAATATCTGACCAAAATGTTTCAATACAAATAAATGAAATAGTTTGTGTGGCTTAAATTTGCAATTAAAATGTTTATTAATGTTAATTTCGGTACATTTTTAAAAATCTTAACAGCAGCTTTACTGTTTAGTAATTTTATAAAAGCATGATTTTTTTTTATCTACACACGCTGAGCATTTAAATGTATTTAGATATGCATATTCTTTAATTGTCTCGAATACACACAGCAAGTAGATTTCTTTTAAATCTAATGCTGGATAATCAATGACTAAACTCACCATTATTTCGATCTAGAATTATGGTGCATGCCCTAAATTTCATGAAGGTCCCATCAGACTTATTTAACATAACAGCGAGTGCACTTCTAGGGCCCCTACTTGTAAAGCCTCAACTATTTACATGACATTTAAACCTTTTTTTTTTTGGCAATCTTTACTTGGGGCCCTAGTATTTTCTGCTCGCCAGGGGCCTCTACCTACCTAAGTCCGCCTTTGCTAGCTGTACAAAAATATAAGAAGGGTAATGTCCCCTACAATAGTGTAAACCTAACGTAACAGCAGACTTGAAATGGTCGCCTCTTTCCCCATACCAAAGTTGTGAAAAAAAAGCCGTCCCTTAATCATTGATAGTCGCAAGGTATAACTAGTCACGCCACAGACATTTGTGCTTTGTGGCTATGAATAGTCTCACTCTATATACCGTGATCAGTCATGTCCTGGACTTCCAGCCTTGAGTGTGGGTAAAAAAAAAGATTCAGTAGCAGTCTATGATGGTGGCAACTGGGGCGATCCCCTAATAAAGCCTCTAAGCACTGGGTATAATACTCGCACAGGGCTCCCCCCCCCCCCGCTTGAAAAAAGAAAAAAAGTAAAGATGCCCACTTGCTGGGTATTGGTGCCCCCCTGCTTACTTTGACCTGGCTACGGGCCTGGCCCCACGTACGGCTCACCAGGCCCGTAGCCAGGTCAGCGTAAGCGGGGGGGGGGGGGCACCAATACCCAGCAAGGGGGCAGTTTTTCTCATTTTAGTTACTTTTTCTTTATTTTTTCCTATTTTCTTTTTTAAGCGGGCACTCCACCCCTAGCGGGGGGCTCGGGCCCCCAGTGCCCCCTGCCTACGGGCTGCTGCTCACATCTCGTGAGTCCACTTCTGACAGATTGAATATAAACTTGATAAAGGTAGAAAAATATTGACTCACTGTGATGGTTAATAACTTGTCCCCCACATCCAAAAGAAAATGTGTCGATCGGGGGCCTCCTGTGTTTACCTGTACTTGTGACTGTATTTATTCCCAGTACATATGTGTAAAGCCGCTCTTTTAGGCGACCGTTTAAGTCCCCTACCCCCCGCTGCTATTGGGTCCCCATTGAAGTCTACTTCGGTTGTGTCTCTTGTGTCGAGAATGACAATGTTTTTGTGCGTGTTCTTGTGTGTGTGTGTTTTTTTTTTTTTTTGAGGGCCATAATAAGACTTTAAATCCCAAATGCAGAAACGTATAAAAGACCGTAATGTGTGCAGGGTATGCTATCGGTCGAGGCACCATAGTTGCGTGGTGGCGTCCAGCTCTTGCAGCTGTAAGACGGCGGTGGTTATCTTCCATATGGACAGCTGCGTGTTTTATACAAGAACGACAGTTGACTCTGTCACAGGCGGTATAGTAACAAACACCATTGGTCCAGATCGGCTCATAAGCTCCTTCTTTTGAGCGTTCTCTTTGTCTGGAGCCTGATGCAAGCTCTCCTTAGATCACTTGCCTTGGCCTTCTTCGGGTATATGTACTGATCATTTAACGTGCCTTACCATAATCGTGGACTCTAACACACACTGTGCCAGTTCTGCAAAGAACATATTGGTGATTTATTTTGTCCTTCCCTCGGATCTACACATTAATTGAGCGGAAGAGCGGAGAAATCATTGTTGAAACTGTACAGCGTCCGAGTCTCAAACCCATAAGCGAGGACTTGAGATCAATAATTATCTTGGTTGTCGCCCAAATGCTCTGGGATGTATTTATTATCAAATACATTTAGGCTGTTCTTAACTTCTTATCCGTTACACACTAACCACTATCAAACATACTATTACACACTGGGCTGACCCGATATGACCTATAACACAGTGCTCGATTTAACAAAAAACCAGTGCCGGGGAGGAAAAAAATTTCTGCATAGCCGGGGATACATGTCTATGGTTTCATCCCCGGCAGGGACATATTAGCTAAAGCAGAGCCGGGGATGACAGTTCTCAGTGCCGGGGATATCCCCGGCGGTAAATCAAGCCCTGCTCTAACAATACTACCCATTCGTCTGTCATACACGCTTAGGACACTTTGAAAAGACCTACAAGGTTACCCCTATGGTCCTTTTACACACTTTCACAAACAATTACCCCCCCCCCCCCCCCGGTTCACCAGTACTTATAATTATATTATTATAATAATTTAAATGCGAAACTATTGAAACCGGATGTGGTTTATAAATATAAACAATGAAGAAAAACAAATCAATTTAGTATCAATCACTAGACAGATATAATAAACAGATTGTATGGCTGTAAAACAACTTTTATTACAATATATTATAATTAAATGCTGAAATTTAAATTAACAGTTACGTAGCTACAAATGTACCTGCTAAGTATAAGTATATATATTAAAATAAATAATTGTTGAAATTATGAAATATGAGGTATTTTGACTTGGTGCCTCGAAGTGAAAGAGATCCTACTAATAGTACTTATACTACTATTAGTGCCCAAAGAGATGAAATAACGGAACATGTAGCTGCCATGGGCATTAGATCAGAAACCAATGGTGCTGGGGATGCTGACACTATTGTATCCCAGGATATATTATTAGAAACTGACAATGATGATTTTTTGTCACATGCATTTAATCAAGTGAATGGATCAACTGATCAAGCAGATTTAGGTCTTGCTAGGGGATCTATGGATCAGCAAAAACGAAAAATGCAAATTTTGATGCATCAGAAGGATGTGGCCAACACTAAAATCCATGAGTCAAGTGCAAAGTTTCACTGCTATGATATGGTACTTGGCATCTTTGGGATAATCATTTTCATATTTGATATAGGCACTGATATCAGTATGGTTGTGCACTATTTCAAAGAGAAGCGATATGAATATGGTGGTGTTACAGCTGCACTGGTTGTAGTATCTTCAGCGATTACTTGTTTGTTAGGTCTGCACTGGTACTTAATTGATTACCACAAAGAAAAAAAGAACAAAGCTATAAATCAGCTAACAGAGACTCCAACATACGTATGGTGTTTACGAATACTGTTTACTTTGTTAATGTTTGGCCCAGTCATAAGGTTAGGAGCCATATTTATACATTTCATGTTAATCTTAAGTCAGTTTATTTTATTTTTCAAGTATACTTTTCACTAAATCAATCTTTCACTGTGTCTATGAGAATGATCAAACATGATATAGTAGTACTTATAGTTACTTCTTTATGTTTTCATTATACTTGACATTGGTATTTTTTTAGTTATAGTATATATAAATTGTTAGTATATAAATTTAATGGATACAATTTATATTTAGGATCCTAGAGTACTTGTACTTCGGCCACAAGAGTCGGAATGTGAAATGTACTCCACAAGAAAGAGAGAAATATAAGCTGGCTATGTTATACAAGGATCTAAATAGTTGCCTTCTTCGTTTGTTTGAAAGTTTTCTGGAGTCTGCTCCACAACTTGCTTGGCAGTTATACATATCTATTAAACTCAAGCTTGCCAATGATGCTATTTCCAGTAAGTAATTTTTTTTATTCACCCTCTGTATCTCTTTTTAAAGGTGGCCGGACTTTTCGATCCCTGACAGATCGACGCCGAGACTATTCGACCCCGTCAACTGATAAAAATAATATTCCAGTTATTATTTCTTTGTTTAAATATATTTATTAACTTTTTCAACATGTGTATAATTGTTTAAAATATTTATATTGTATTAATTTTCTTTAAAATGTGTGTTTTAATTGTTTAAAATATGTGTTTCCATAAGGTTTGAGTTCTGATGCTCTAAGCACTTTCAAAAGTTTTTAAGGACAGAAAATATATCTTACATACACTTCTCATGCACATCAGTTTCATTGACCAGTAGTTTGTGTCTACTCTAGTCAACCACAAACTGGCTCAAAATCGTGGTTTTGCGTCACTGTAGTCAATATTTGGATAGTTTTAACTTAATGATTTCTCTACTTAAAACTAATCAAATCTCATAAACAATTATATCATTTAAAACTATTTTGTAAGCCCTACAATAATATGTAAATTTTAATTACGTAGATTTAGAACAAAAGGTTACATTTTTAAAATGAAAACCATCACCGAAGTCACTTTTTACCGGCCGACGCGCGATCTAATTTGACTATCCTAATTTCAATCTCTGTGCAATTCTGGGCCATTCGTCCTACAGTTATGTCAAATATATCAATGTGTGCGAAAATGAATGCCCTTTACAACCATACTAAACATTTAATTAAATTATATTTAACAATATTTTTAATATAAAAAAATCATAATAAAAAGTAAATTATTTTGTGATTTTTTAATTTTGAAGGTTTTTCTTTAGTATCATTAGAAAGCCCGTTCATTTTGCTTTTAAAATGTTATAATAAAACTTAATTTGTAAGCATGGCCCAAAAGCGCAGAGCTCTAAGAAATACCATATAACACACATTTTTCACCCATTCTTGTGAAAATGGCCGACAATCAAGTTAGCAACGCTACACCAGTCACAATGAATTGAACTTTATTGGGACTTAAACACCTAGTTGGTAAGTAAAAAACGATAAAAACTTGTAGATAAATAGTTACATTATTTGTTCCTTACTCTTTTAGCTTTATATTTCATTGGAAATGTTTATTGTTGTAGTTATAATAACTTTAATATGATAAACCTCGAGGCCATTTTGATGCTTTGCGGACACTTCTATTTTTTTCTGGCTATTTTTTTAGAGAGATAATAATATTTTCTAAGAGATAACATAATCAAAATTGACTAGTATATATTTTTTACTGTTAGTTAGTTTTATTGTCTCAAATTTAAACAAATATAACAGGTCACTTGGTCGATAATTGGTTGTCAATGTAAACATATAGTAGATTGTAGGCCGACCGAATTAACATAACTATTATTGAATGGATATTTTTTCAATTATTGTTGTAATATAACTGTGTATGTTTAGTATATGCTTAAATTCACTATTATTTAAGTCAGAACCATTTTTAAATGTCATAATTATCCTTATCAGACGGCGTACAACTCAATACTTTATAGAAAGTTTCTGTGCTAGTTGGAGGAATACCTTTATTGCCTTGTCTACTAGACTAGTAATACATGACTTCTTCAACTCTGGTTTTGAAAGAGGAAAATGGCAAGTCATGGACTCATGTAACTGTTACGCCTGTATTTTTTTTATTAAAATATTTCTTAGCCACTCATGCGTTTGTATTATTATTAAGTATCTTATTATTAATATTAGTTCAGTTTGAGTATTATTGACGTTTGAACATCTTTTAGCTTTACTTAAACATGGTTCTCACAAATCCAAAAAAAAAAAAAAGAACTAGTAATCAAGTTAAGTAACACATAGAAAAGACTTTTATGTGTTTAAATACCATATCAGCAGTATATTATGTAACTTATTTGGACCAATTTTGAATGTGGGTTATATATTTTAAAGCCTTGCAACTTTTAGAGTGAATTAGAGAAATATACACAGTCCCCTGAAGGAGTCTGTTCTTTCAAAACTACAGAGATTAACTAATGAACTTTTCATTCATTTTTTTTATTTATTATATTAAGTAAACAACAGACATTCAAACTCTTGATAAACAAATAATAACAGAGAAATAGATGAAAACATAATAAAACATTTAAAACAAATAAAACTTTTAATGGTAGGGTCAGCCCCGTAGCCAGGGGTGGGGGGCACTGTGGGGCCGTGCCCCCCGGCTAGGTGTGGAGTGCCCCCCCCCCTGCTTAAAAAAAGAAGAAAAAGAGGAAAAAATAAAGAAAAAGTAAAGGTGCCCCCTTGCTGGGTATTGGTGCCTCACTGGTTACTTTGACCTGGCTACGGGGCCTGGGTAGGGTCAATAATTGGAAAAAATGTCCTTGATGAAATAGTAGTACTATATCAAGAAGAAATTAGAGTTAAAATCACTAAATGATCAACAAAACAGTACATTATCTCTAAGTAAGCATGAATTGAAACAAAACAGATGTGTTTTGAAAAGCTCCAGAAATAAACCTTTATTACTATGAGAGGTATTGAAAGATGAAATAAAAAAAGAAGGGAATGATGCTGATCAACAGTGCAGGATTTATATATAACCTACACAAGCTATAGCTTAGCACCCCCACTTTTTTAGGAGGCCCCCAAAAATTGTTAGAGTGAGCAATTGTCATATTTATTTAAATATTTGACACTGCCATTTAATTTCTGGAATTATAAAGGGCCATGACTTATGAAATAATTAGAATATAATTGAAATGTATGCATCTAATGTTACGGTTACTATTGTTACTAATATAACTTTTCAAATAATACTTAATAGTGGATTTTTCCCTAATGAAAAGTATTTTTATTGATTTTTTACATGCATGGATTTATCCATCCCTGTACTGTATATATAAAAGTAATTGGTCTAACGACTATTTTATAGTTAAGAACTATGTATATCCTACATTTTCATATATAAATGTTGAATATATACATAACAGTTCTTTCTTTGTGAATTTTTGAAAAAGACAAATTTTTTAGTTTTTTATTACCCCACCTATTTCTAACCTTTATTATATTAATCATAAATAATCTTAAGATATTATGACTAATTGAATGTATAGAGCTTAAGTTACCCTACAGATTGATGTAATTAGTTCTTATGTGTGTTGATTACAAATTTTATTATGATTTTTTGAAATGTCACGAATTTTGAAAATTTATCTCCCTTTTTATTTTTTCTAAAAAATGATGAAAACCCATTTTCAGTGCTATAAATTTTAATGATATTATAATTTTACACCTTTGAAAAAAATTGAGTTTATTCTATGTATATATGTGTTTGTATTGAATGTAAATGATTTGGTGTACAGGAAATACTTTTGCAGATAACGCTTGGCAAAAATGGCACTTTTGAAGTTGTTGTGAAAAAATGAAAAAGTCACTTTTTCAAAAATTTATATCTCTTAAACTATTTGAGCTATAGTAATAAATTTGATGTCCACCATTTTAGATTTCTCGAGTTCTTGCAATATTCATGTTGAAAAAAGCTGTAAAACCATTTTAAAAAATCAGTTTGTGGTACCTAATTATACCTTTATTATACCTGTCTGGCAACACTTACCATTTTGCGTCTTTGCTTAAAAGAGCTGGCTTATATTCAAAGTGGGGGGGGGATTTACTGAGTGTAATCACACAACTTGTGTCCAATGCACAGACGTCACAAAGACAGAAGCACACATCTTATACAATTAAAGCAAAAATTTGAAACAATTAAAACACACATTTTAAATAAAGCATACAAATATCTTTAACAATTTAACACATGTTGACCAAAGTTACTAAACATATTTAAAACAAAGAAATAATAATTCAAATATTTTTTTAATCAGTTGACCAGGTTGAAACGTCGCGGGGTCGAACTGTCCGGGGTCGAAAAGGCGTGGGACCCTTTCTAAAATAATACCACCTTGTAATTTTTGTAAAAATTATGTTAAAAGGTAATTGATTTCTTTTCTTGTCACCATAATATAGTATCTGTTTATTTTTTTGTATGTGTAGAGTCATGGTCAAAGGAAAATGATTTATAATTGTTGTTTATGGCTTGTGTTTAAAAAATGTATAATATTCAAAAACATTTACCATAATTTTTACTGTTTAAAGAAAAAAAAACAGAAACAGTTGGAGATTATTAGAGCATTACATAAATTCATGTTTTTCTTTTGTTTTATATTTCAGCTTCTTTATTGGCATTGACACTTTTGTCTTCTTGGATGAGCCTCGCAATGTCACTATTATCTTACCATAAATCTCTTCGCAACTCAAACGACTTAAAAGCTAAAATGAGCTTTAAAAGCTTACCATTTTATTTTGCCTGGCGACTGTGTGAAATTGGTGGTAGAATTTTGTGTATTGGTTTCTTTGCCTCTGCTTTTGATTTATGGGTATTCGGCATCTTAGCTTTTCACTGGGTTACTGTTGCAGTGTGGCTATTAATGCAAAACACTTCATTTTACAAAAAGACTTGTCAAGAAAAACTGTTTAATTTAATTTGTAGTTTTGTGATGATATTCTGTTTTCTGAATATGCGTGAAGGGCACACTCGTTGCAGAGTCATTTTATTTTATTGTATAATGTATGTTGAGAATGCTTTTATGTTAGCCTTTTGGTTTCGTTTCACCAAAGATCTTGATGCTTGGTTTCATCTCTGGGGCTTCATAGTCGTTCTTCTTCTGTTCGTTTTGCAAATCGTTTTCCAGCTTATCTACTACACATTTTTTCACCCAACGCAGAACATCTTATTTTGCTTGCCCTGCGATAGACACACTATCTACAGCTCTATGTGTGATGATGTCACTCACCCCACTGCAGAGGTTTCAGTGCACCTCAATAGTCCCAATCTAAAAATTGTAAAGATTGATGAACCCTTGGAAGGGAGCGGCCCTATAATGAAGAATAGCAGCTTGCAGGAACATGTTCTGTAAAGGGTTTGCACTTTTAAATAATTATATATTTCTATCCACGACATTATTGTTGTACACTCAAGATGTAATTGCAATAATCTATTTCTGCAATGGATATTTGATGTAATAAATGCCATTTTAAAAAAAAAACCTTATTTAAATGGTCAATCTCATCTCAATAGTTTATGCTATTGATATTATTTATTACGTTTTATTTTTAACCAGTTTATCCTTCCAACTCTTTTATTTACTTATTTTTTAGTATTGATTATTTACTTATTTTTTAGTATTGATTAAAGTATATATAATACTTTGTTGTAAAAATTCTGTTTTATATGTTATAATCATAATACATTTGCTATATTGGTACATCTGTAACAATAAATACTTACATATAAATAAAAAAATTAGCTAAATATTTCTGTTGAGGAAAAAAGCCAATAACTAAACAAAAGATCAAACATTTACTTACCTTATGATTTAATTTTATAAAGATCTATTACTTATAAATTAAAATCTATTTTTATAGTAATTATATGTTTCCAATCAAATTACTTTATTTATTAACCAAAATAACCCTATCATCTTAACTTTAAAATAAAATGTTTGAATCTTACTGGAAGTTATTCCTAGAATTTTACATTTCTTTATAAATATATTTTCATATGTTTGTGCAATTGTCCACTTTTGGAAATAATTTATCTTTTTTTATTAATATAAAAAAAATCATTAAAATTAAGATCTAATTTTAAATTGCTACATGATAGAGCACTGTGTGGCACAGGTGTTGGTTTTGAATCTTAGCAGTATTATTCCTGTTCACTACTTGGTGTCCCCAAGACTGATATTGAAAAGGTGTGGGAAAAAAATTATTCCAAAAGATCTGACTGGTACATTACCAAAGATCTGTTCATTATAGAGAACAGTACACAAAATATGTCTCACATTTTTGTTTAAATACTGATATTAAATATTGATATTGTTCTATTGTACTATATTTTTTATTATTATTTTGTAAGCCATATAATTTCTTGATCATTTAGATTTTAACATCAGAAATAATCTGAAAACTAATGTTTGATAATTTATGAAGAGATAAAACTAAAATAAATAAAGATGTTAATAAATAATTGCTATTTATACAATATTAGAAATATCTTAAGATTTTTTATTGCTTATAGGTGAATTTAGGCATTAGTAAAAAGATTTCAAATAAAAGCATAAAAAAGCATGTTTACATGGACTGTAGCTAGCTGGGATTCAAACATAAGAAAAGTCTTTAATGAGGTTGTTAGTTTTCCTTATTCTACCGAGGAACAGGATGGCTTGTGTCAGATTTTTTTCCTCAGGTCCAAGCCACTTGTCTTAGTCCATCCAGCTTAAAATGGTTACTGGACATTAGTTGGGGAAGATAAAGGTAGCAGGACATTGTGCTAGTCACATGATCTTTAATTTGTTAAGAAACATGTGAATTAAACTTCATCCCTACTTTTTGTTTCTCTACTGCTAATTGCATTATTCAATATTTTGTTTCCTTTATGAATTTTAATTGTAACACCTTAAAAATTATTTTACAAAATAGCACATCCCTTCAGTGGAAAAGGAGAAAAAAAAATACTTCTTTTATTCTTCCAGGATGAACAGAGCTAGTTGAATTAATTAATCCTTCCCCCCTCCTCCCCCCAACTCGTGCAGATTAGCACACATTTTTATTTTTTTCATAAATTGTTTTTAGCTGAAATGTTTTCACACTTATAATATATATATAAACATGGTAGAGAATTGTACTAGTTCACTAGTAAATTAAAATGAATTTAGACTGTGTATTTCTGACTTGTCTTGTAAAAAATAGACATTTAAATTCTTTTGTTATAGTTTAATTAGAAATCTGTTAAATATGTATATGCTACCTGTTGAACCAAAATTAATGGTGTTTAATATTAATAGCAAACTGGATAGTCTTGTGGTTGTATGGTTTGTTGATATATTGCTCAGGAAATTGTTTTGAAAAAGTGTTCCATTTAAGTCTGTTATATAATAAATTATATAATAAATTAGACTGCACTTTATGAAAGATATTTTGGACAATGAAACATGTCTGTAAATTTTGTGTTTCATTGTAAACATGTTTGTTTTTTTTTAGATTCCACTGATAATTTTTCATTTTAATCTCCGGTTAAGATACAAGGTTATAAAAATACTCATATCTAGCCAATTCTATTCCCTTTTATATTCGAAACTGACATATGTTATGCTTTCTTACAAAGTTATTTTATTCTGTAAATTTTATATCTGTTTTTAATTTGTGAGACACAGTACCTAAACCATTTTAGGGGTGGGGTTAGAAAATCATATACACTTCTAGGGATATAAGATAGCATATTAATTCAAATATCTTTTAATTATGTATCTACAAAAGGTTTGGCTCTAAAATAATGTTTTCCATTTGCTGTACAGGAATTATTGGTCTCATATGGTTCCTTTACACATTATAATTAGTTACATATGTCTTGTTTATAAGTGTTGGTTGTACAATACTTTCCATCATAAACATTGCCCAGGATTACTGTTGACATTATTGGGAGAATGGTTAAATATTGTTTTAGGAGCGACCCCCATATAAAAAATGAATTGAGGCTACCCCTCCCCCCTCCAAGCTGTTAGTCAATGTAGCTCTAGTTAAATATTGCAACATCCAATTTCTTTTACAGATATAATTATTATATGCATGCAATTTTATAAATAAATACATTTTTCAAGCATAATTGTTGTTGATAAATAAACAGAATCAAGCTGTATTTTTTTTTAATCATGAGTATTTATCTATTAATTGAGCAGATATTACAAGTTTTCATTAAAATACATTTTAAAATTTTTGTTTTATTCGCTTTATATGTATTATATAATATTTCCCTTTGTCTTGGATACTAAAGAAGCTGCGCACATAATTTTTCATTATGTCTAGTTTAATTTGTAAATTTTGTTCTTGCATTACTCTAAACAGGCTGGCCATCTGTGATAAAAAACATATAACATCATAATTTTGCTAAAAATCATAATCTCCACATAATTAAGAGAAACCACTGTTAAATAATTTTTATATATATTATATATATATATATATATTAGGGTGCATCACCAAAAAAAAATTTTAATAATTGATCTGTCTGCTATTTAAATTTGTTCCATTGATCAAAAAAAGCATTGTGTAAAAAAATAAAAAATATTTAACAATATTTAGAGGTCCCCCGGACGTCAACAAAGTTTGCATAATTAAGCGAAAACTAGATAAAACCATCCTTCTTGTAAAGTCTTACAGACTTACATACAAAAAGTGAAGCGCTATATAAATTGTTTTATAGTCTTTGGTTTTATAATGTTTGGTCGCTATGATTGATTTTGATAAGCAGTTGTGCTAGAAATAAAATTTAAAATTCACATTTTATTAGCAAAAACAACACTTTTCCTTACTGCATATTGATGACCAAGGCAAGCATTTTAATTTCTTTATTTATATTATTTTAATTTCTGTTCTGGTACACACGACCTATAAAATCAGAACATAGAAATGATATGAAAAATAAAATGTTTACACCTTCTAAGGAAATGCTGGCTGACCCTGGCATCACTTCAACAGTTGCATATCCAGTTATTACTGCATCTCCTGCCTCGCAAACAAAGAAACCACAAACTCTTCTGAAAACTGAATCGTTTGGCATTGGCCCTGCAATCTGTGTTGATGATGCTATAATTACTGGAATTCTTCGACTACCAACTTGTTTACAAGTTTTGAGGTCCATGATGTATCACTGCAATGTAGCAGCACACAGTGAGCGTCCAGGTTTTCTTGGTGCACCTTCTCGATTTACAGATGCCAAAATTGTGCTGAATCAAGTTACTGCTTTCTACGAAAAAGCAAACATTCCAATGGCGACAGAGAGGAGAGCTTGTTCAGTTTCTTGATGAATACAATAAACTTCGTTCAATTGATAAAAGTCGCCGAAACACCAGCCACCAAACGTAAACTGGAACAAATGAAATCTATGTTGGCAACAACTTTTCAACTGTGGCCACCAAATGTCGAGACTATTATCAAGAATGCAGCATTCTTGAGGTCTATGAAAGAAGACAGGTCTTCCAGCTTTGGATCATTTGACAAAACACTTGCATTTACGAGATGTCGCAACATTGGAACGTCAGAAACGCGCAAGAGAAGAAAATGCAGCATGTTCAACGATATCAGTGCCTTCCAGCGAGGGTAGCAGTGACGAACCCGATGATTCTACTTCTAAATCTGAAGATAATATGGAGTTTGTTGATAACTGTTTGGATGATATAATGCCATTGCAAAAGCGAAGAAAGCCAACAGGAGCTTTGGTATTTGTACCTCCAGATGTTTTAAGCCGACCAAATCTTGTGTCACTAGAGACAAGATTAAAGATTACACCAACACAGCAGGCAGCTTTCACACAGGGCCTTATTAGCGAGTCTGGGGGTGATATATCAATGGTGGCTTCTTCCTATGCCACTGCAGATCGTTACCACATGTGATCAAGTGCCAAAGATTCGTGCATTTGCTACATTTGTAACACATGTTTATGTCGTGTGGTGGCTCACTTGCAAAAAGAGTGTGGATGCACAATGGAATGATCTACAGCTATACAATCGACTTTTGGATTACAACGATGTCAACAGAGACATATCCAAGTCAGCAATCCGTGCCCTGAATAGGCATCTGTGGTACCTCACTGCTGAAATGATCCCACTTGCTCTGTTCAGCAATGAAGTACCTGTGTTGGAAAAGCGAGCTCTAGCAGATGCTCTGCTAAGGCTTCAACCAGTGGTTGCCCTCCAAACTCCACAGAATCGATTTGGAAATGGTTGGGGAAAACCACGATTCCAATCAATTGATTCTAAAACTCGGTTGTGTGATCTGGCTGGAGTTGACTCGTGGTTTACTATATACAGACTTCAACTGGACACAGGATTCCTCCAAATGCCTGTTGATGATTGGTGCCAAACAGCTTCTTACATTGCCAGTGCAGAAAATGTTGCTGCTATTAACATTGTTAACGATTGTGCCGAGAGAGGAGTGAAGCTGGCATCTGACTTTGTTGAAGCAGCGCGAACGGATGAACATTTTCAAAACATTCTTCAAGTGGTAGAAATGGACCGCAAAAACATCTCAAATGTGCGTAAACCTTACAAACGTGCAACAAAATGAAACTGAATTAAATGCAACAGTAATAAATAATTTAATACTTTAATGTAATTTTTATATAGGCTAGAATAAACTTTTTTTTTTTCTTTACATGTCATGTTTTGTGATTTCTTGGGCGTGGGGGGGGGGGGGGGAGGGGAGGGGGGACCTCTAAATCAACTCTGATTTGAAAAATATTTTACACAAGTTATTATTAATGATATTAGAACAAATTAGAAACATAGACAGCTCAAAAACAATCAATTTTTCCTCTATTGTGGTGATGCACCCTAATATATATATATATATATATATAATAAATTCTAAAAATTATTTAACAGTGGTTTCTCTTAATTATGTGGAGATTGAATAATAAATTGATTCCAATTTTATTCACTTTTTTATACCTTTTTAAACGTTCTTTAAAGGATTACTTTTGGTGCAATATATATATGTCTTTTTTAAGCTATTTCACACAAAAAAAAAAACGAATGCCTATTTGTCATTGCATTTTATGAGCCATCAGACAAATTTTCAAGTAGAGCCCACATTTTTTGTTCAGCCCATGAAGTATTCAAGTTGTCATAAAATCTTTCCTTAATGATTTTTTTTAATGCAGTCAATTTTAAGATAATGTTGAAGAAATGCATTAAGTTTTTGTTTAAAAAAATCTCTTAGACATCTGGCTTTTTAAATAATTTTTTTTTTTTACATCTAAGCTTTTGTTTTTGGGCTTTTTGTTACAGTACACAGTACAAAAAGGCTGTGGCTATTTGTAGTTCACTACAAATTGGCTATTTGTAGTTCACTACAAATAGTCTGGGACGTTATTGGTAGTTGACTACAAATAGTGTCGTCACATAGGGGTGCGCTATTCGTAGTTCATTCACTGACCTACATAATTGTATATGTGTAACTACAAAATGTTACCGCGTTTGTCTTGACCGCTAATCGTAGCACAGTCGTAGCACAGTGCAGTAAATTATTTATGTTTTCAATGTTTTTGTATTAAAATTCTGATAATTTTTAATCTGCCACGATAATTTTTGTTTACATTTTAAATATATAAAAAATCAAATGTAAACCGCAATATTTTTTAACCTTCTAAAAAAGAATCTACACATTTTCAACGTAAATATCAGTACTCTAATGTACAATGCCGTTCTTTTGAGTAGGCAAACCAGGCGAATACCCCACCATATATGCCACCCCCCACCCTTTCCAGGGCGAATTCTTAAGAAATGTTATAATATTGTACTTTTACCTACCCCCTTTCCAATGCAAAAAAAAAAAAAAACAACAACATCTCTGTGTGTATTTTTTCAATAATTAGAGAAAAGATCCAGACGCTGATGGAGTACTAAGGCTTTATATAAAAACAGTCCCCTCCTCCTTTCTGGGTATCTGCTCATATCTCAAAATTAGTACTTCTTAAATCTCATGATTAGTAGTCATCTTTCTCACAATGCCTAATTAGTTTTCTAATACCATGCAATCTCCACCCAATTGGGCCTCCCTGATCAAAACACGCCAATTCATTAGGTGGAAAAGGGGTTATCATTTTTGAACAGAGACATACTAAGGTGGGTCGGGTGCAAAAGAAAACAGTGCACCAGTAAAAATACATCAAAAAGGTATATAGCTGAGCCTAGCAGGGAATCTCAAAAGTTTGGGGGGAGGGGGGCTGATACGCTTATCCCTATTTAGTGTGAGATAGAGCCTAGAGGACTCAACATGTCTACACAAACACTATTTACCGGGTGACTTTGATGTTTGTTTATTTTATGCTGTAAAATAATAATCTCAATTTAACAGGGGCTCTGGATAAAAGTATTTAAGAGTTAGCGGTCGTCTTGAGAACACTAGCTATCTTACCATTATTGGTGGCTTAATATTTGCATGTGACACTCTTAACATCGTTTTTTTTTTGCGTCAGCCCCGTAGCGTGAAAATTATACAGCAACGGCCAGGCATTCTACAGCAGAGCCATGCCAATAGCAGGGGGTAGGAAATAAATGTTACTAAGAAGAGCAAACAAGCAGAGGGGGCTAAACAAACGCAGGGGGCTCGGCCCCCTGCACTCTACGGGCCTGCTTTGCGTACAGTCCCTGAATATCCCTTTGCCGGTGGTCTTCAAATATATCATTGCCTAGGGCTATAAAACGAATTTTGTCTATGAAACCCCGCCCCATATCGGCCCCATATACACCGCATACGCATTATTATTCCGATGGTTCACTCCTGCCTTGATACAAATGATGAAATAGTGTCATTCATCACCTATTCTTGCACATCCACGCAATGACCACCACCTTAAGTTTTGACGGGAAAATGATGACGCCTTCAGCGTGGGCGGTTTGTCTATAAGAGGCACCGTGCTGTGACTCAATGAGTACTAAGAGAAACAGCCAGTAATAGACCGGTTAATCACACACAGAGAAGACCCACAGTGAGACGAGTACCAGAGAGGACACAGTATGAACTCATTATAAGCATGTTTTATTACCCCTCCTCCATCTAAAGATGCCACCCAATATTGTGACAAAAGGTATTAAAATTGTGAAATATTGCCCCTAAAAGTACAATATTTTCTGACTAGAAGATCCCCCCACCCTGAACAAACACACACACGTCAAACAATTTTGGTTCATCGTATAGTCGGGATGCAGTTTAGCAAGGCTAGATATTATTTTCTTGTTATAGTGATCTACAAACTGGGTGCGCCTTATAGTAAGTTAAATACTTTAAGTGCTGGTCAGGTTGGAGTGCAGTGGCGTCATTTGGGGGGGGGGCAATATTCTTAAAATAATTAAATTAATTGGTTAAATCAATGGATTTTGATGACTTAATTGATGGAAAAATGAAAACCAGACGCTATCCCTTTATTTGCCCCCCCCCAACATTTTGGTGAAAGGACGCTACTGTTGGAGTGCCTCACCCCCTGCGCCCCAACCTAATTACGCCATACCCTCAACATTCCCCCAACACACACCTACATAGCTTTAACGAAAATTTCCGAATTTGAGTAATTTTATTGTTGATTTTAAGTAAAAAAAGAATGTTTGGAGATTATAGAGAAATCGAATGACACTTAATAATAATACATATAATAAGCTATAAATTAAAAAAAAATCCTCTAATTGTGTCGAGATTCGAACCACACCTCGGACATAAAAAACCTAACACGTTGTTTTTTAAGGTTAAGAGCTAAGGTAAATGGTTAACATCTAACTGCGCATGCGCGAACTACAAATAGCCTGCCCAGGGTGCCCAGGCTATTTGTAGTTCGCTACAAATAGACACTCTCGTACAAAAATCTGGTGATGCCGATAGCAGGAGTTCTCGTTATTTACACTGACCTACATTTTTATATTATTTAAGAAACCGGTTGTCATTATGCAAACTTTATTTATTTTGGAGTATGTTTACCTGTTCATTTATTAGATACCGTGCTATAAAAAATATACAATATGAAGCTTTGTAAAGTATCATTATTTCACGTGTTTATATAAAGGGATCAGTATACATACCAACAGTATACGACTCAGGACTACTTTCACTGTTCACTTTTGTCAGTTGTACCTAAGTCTTAGCAGACTCGAATAGATCCACGACCACGTAATGAAGAATAACATAGCTTTCCGGGCTTTCATTATTAGTAAAGGAGTGTTGCGATTTTTTGTTTGTATCAATTCAAAACTGTTTGTTTTATTGTTACATTAAATGTTCATATATGTAGTAAATTAAGTGAAAATGCCCACAAGGGGAGGGAGTAGGTGTCCGAGATCAGTAATAAAAGTTGTGCTCACAAGACGTAATGTTTGTAAAAACATGAGTGAGCACCAGAGTAATCACTTAGACGATTCCAGTTGTAGTGAAGTGGAAGATGATTATTTTATTAAAGACAAAGATGAAGACTACCATGAAAACGTTAGTGGAAGAACCTTAGACAGGGGTAACAAGATCAGACCAGTTAAAAAGAAGTTTTATCATAATTGTACAACTGACAAACTTTTGGATTGTGAAGTCAAAGATGGTCACTGTGCAAGTGACCAAAACCAAAATGCTGAAATCATTATGGAAAAATCTTCTGTAGATGGTGGTAATGCTATCAATACCTCAGTTACAAAAGATTATGATCATAAAGATGAAGATTTTGTTGATATGGCTCTATCCAGAGATCAGTATACGGATAAAACTGATTTGGCTATTACTCGCAAGGGGTCTCTTGATACTAAATTATTGAAAATAGCTGTAGCCAGACCAGACATAGCAAAAAATTCTGAAAAATTTGAGCCAGCAGTCAAGTTTAACTGGTTTGACATGCTTATTGGAATTTTGTCGATAGCTGTGTTTCTGGTTGATATAGGCACAGACATAGAGCTGGCAGCACATTACTTTAGAGAAAAAAGTTTGAGATATGGTATTGTAACAGCAGCCTTGATTGTTATTCCATCACTCATCACTTGCTTCCTGGG
Organism: Bulinus truncatus; assembly: GCA_021962125.1. Classification (NCBI taxonomy): domain Eukaryota; kingdom Metazoa; phylum Mollusca; class Gastropoda; family Planorbidae; genus Bulinus; species Bulinus truncatus. The sequence continues at coordinate 239,949 of JAGDYQ010000190.1, read as the reverse complement.
ATTACATTGGTACATTATTGATTATAAAAAAGAAAAACAAGTTGTAGAGAAACTAAAAAGAAACAAAAGGAAACCTTATAAAATTCCAAAGTACGTCTGGTTTTTAAGAATTTTTTTTACTTTACTGATGTTGGGACCTATTGTTAGGTAAAAAAAATTTTTTTGCACTTGTTAGTTAAAAAAGTTTTGGCTAAATTAGTAACAAAATTAATTTTATGTAATATTTAAACATCATTTTTTACTGCTTTGATTGGCTTTTTCTTTCTTGTCATCCTCGTGTGACATTTTTTTTTGTGGACAGCTATTTTATTTTAGTATGAATGCCACAATATTATAAAAAAATCTCTCTTTGATAAAAGATTAAATATTTATTATGAGGTTGATCATATTTCCACATTGTTAAACATAATTTCATAAAAAAATGTTGGGGCTACAAATAATTATGTTTGTCATATGTCAACTAAAAATTTAAATTCCAAACTCTAGGTTGCTTTTATACAAGGGGAAATACATTTCTGAACTTACTTTAAAAAATATATGTGCTTTGATGTAAATAAGACTGCTAGATATTCTTATGTTGTGTAAATAAATCTGTTTATTAAGATAATAGTGATAGCTGGTAAATAATATTTCTATTGATTGGTAAAATTGCTGATTTCCAGAGTAGTCGAGTATTTATACTGTGGTGTCAAGAGTCGAAATAAGAAACTCCCCCCTAAAGAAAGAAAGAGATTTTACAAGTTTATGATGTACGAAGATGTTGACAGCTGCTTACTACGCATTTTTGAAAGTTTCTTAGAATCTGCTCCTCAACTCACTTGGCAGTTGTACATTGCGATTGAGTTGAAACCAAAGGAAGATGCTGTTGGATGTAAGTAACTGAATCACAAATAGAACTTTATTCAGTTTAATATCTCTCATGTAATGATGATATGGTATTATATTTTATGAGAATGACAATAAAACAAATTTCATATTGGTTTAAAGGGTTACTTAAATATTATTCGTGCAATGAAGTGATCAGATTAAAATTTGTAAAATGTCTTTGCTTGAATTAGTAACTATTTTTGTTTGTTTGTTTCAGCTTCTATTAGAGTAATAGCCTTGCTGTCATCATGGGGTAGCCTCGCAATATCCCTTATGTCATACCAGAAGTCTCTCCGCAATTCACATGAAGAAAAAGCAAAGATGAGCCTTATTAGCCTCCCTTTTTACTTTATATGGAGAGCCAGTGAGATAGGAGGAAGAGTTTTGTGCATAGCCATGTTTGCCTCTGCATTTGATTTGTGGGTTTTTGGCCCACTCTTATTTCACTGGGTTTTTATGTCTGGCTGGCTTATCTTTCAAAGAACTGCATTCTATAAAAACAAGTGTCTGGAGAAAGTTTTTAACATAATATGTGGTTACGTGATGGTGTTCTGTTTTCTAAACTTGCGTGAAGGACAGACACGGTTTAGAGTCATCTTGTTTTATTTCATACTTTACGTAGAGAATTTTTTCATGCTGGCGCTTTGGTTTCGCTTCACGCAAGACCTTGGAGCATGGTTTCACCTAGGTGGCTTCATCACAGTCATGCTTCTCTTCATCCTGCACATTGTGTTCCAGCTTGTGTATTACAGGTTCTTTCACCCCACAAAGAATATAAAACTGTGCCTGCCTTGTGACAGGTATGTGATCTACAGCTCAATTTGTCATGATGTTTCAGAGCCTAGCCCTGCTGAGAACAGAGAGAGCTACACTGTGGGGGAAATAATTGTTGATAAAAACTCTGACAATGCACCCAATAACTCTAAAAATGCACATATCCCAATGTTATAGCCAGACTATGAAGCATTTTTATATTAGATTAAAAAAACGCAGTGGCTACGGATACAGCAAACGAGCATGCGCTCTAGCGCTCTAGACGGACTTTATTTTTTTTCGGCTGTAGATGTGTGCATGCGCGATTGCCGGACTCCGTATTATTTTTTTTGGGGTCCGGCTATAGATATTGCGCCTAACCCTAATCCTAACCAATGTTTCCTCTAAGCCGAGCGCGTGAGCGATCGCTCACACAAACTCAGAGCGTCGCTCATACTACACATACGATCGCTCACTCCCACGGACGACATCGCTTAAATCGCTCACTTCATACCACACCTTAGAGGGAACATTGATCCTAACCCTATTCCTATCCCTAATCCTAACCCAAACCCTAGCCCCGAGAACAAAAATTAGCAATAAAATGCAGTCCGTCTGCCGCACATGCGCACATCTATCACGTACCCCGGAAAAAAAAATACGGAGTACGTTTGCTGTATCCGTAGCCACGGCGTATAGAAAATGTAAAAAGTGATGATTTAAAGGGGCAAAAGGGGCTCCATTTTTCCTAAGGTTTAACTGTTCTTTTTCATTAAACAAGATGTTAAATAAATAATAATTTTTTTTGCATAGATTTTTTTCGTCAATGTTAAAAGTGTGACAAAGTAAATCATGAGATCTTTTTTTGTTAGGATTATTTAAAAAGTAACTCTTTATTTTTTTTTTTCATGGTGCTGTTGTGTACAAATATTTTTGTTTCTTTTTTTCGAAACAATATGAATTTTACTTGTGATTTTTTTTTTATCATTCAATTTTTTTTTTCTCTTTAGAGGCAATTTTATTTCTAAAATAGTTCTAATTACTTTTAAGGAATTTACAATGATTTGGTTAAAAATGAAACAAAATTAACAATGGCATTTTTTTGGTGGCATTATTATAAATTCAAATAGAAAACACTTTTTTTTTCATGGTGTTGCAGTATTGGCATATTTCAAGATGTATTTATTTATTGGCAATTTATGTTCAAGGTTAAAATACACCAATGGATTTTTTAAAAATGTATGTGTTTGACCTTGACTTTGTTTATTTATTGAAAAAAAATAATAATATTTTTCTGTTATTAAACATTAGTAGGGTTTTTTGTATAGTTTTAGGAATTTTAATGTAATATTTTTTTGATGAGATTATTTTCAAAGTAAATATTTTTACAAAATATAGTTACAAAAATCTGTGCATTTTTTGTTTATTTATAATGATATGTTCTATTTGTGGTAATTTTCAAATAATGCATTTATTACAATTTCATAAATTTTGTTATTGTTATTTGTCAAGTCATAATATTATATATTTTTATTTCTTAAATTATTTGTACTCCTCTTAAACTAAATGGTTGTAGTCAGTGCTTTTTTTTTGTAAAAAAAAAATAGGTGCTGGTACTCAGTGATGGATTGCCTAACTTTTAACTACCAGTTCGCTGTTTTGCATTTTATACTTTAATTCTTATTGCGTGCAATTTTAAAATAATTCAATTTTAACAAATTAATAATATAATAAATGAATAATTAACGTTAGAATACAAGAAAAGTAATATTTTTTCCCCACATTGAAAAAGGTGCCTGTACGCCGTACCAGTGCATACCGGCACAAAAAAAGCACTGGCTGTAGTGGAGGAAGGTGAGAATAAGTTTAAATTTTTTTGTTTGTTTTAGATATCATACTTTTTGTAACACTGTTCACTTAAAATGTGTATTTCGTTGTATTTATACGGCTCAACAGTCACAGTGATTATGGTCACATTTATTCTTTATATTATGTTAAATTTTATATTATAAGTTTTATGTGTAATATAATGATTACTATTGTAAATTGTGCATTTCAGAGCACATTTTGAATGTTTGGTTTAAAAGATAAATTTAAAAAAATAAATTTTGACCAAATAATGGTTCCATCTTGCTGATTGAGAAATATTGTTCACCCTTAGCCCTAGAATGTGCTTGTATTTAATCATTTCCACATGTGTTATTAAAGCCACATATTGTCAATAAGGAGTGGCATTAAATTTACACTAAAGATTTGGGTTCTTTGAATAATCCCATTTTAACTGTCACCACATTCTGATTTTTTTTAGATTTTGTCATCTCAGACTGAGATGACAGTTACTAGTTCACAAAGTTTATTAAAAATCTCTTTAGTCTATCATCATTTTTAGAGTTATCAAGGTATAGTGATGTGCCACTTTGAATTATTATCATTAGGGGGCTGGGGTTGACAGCAAATACTTTTGTTTTTGTCCCTTCATGTGATGCCAGATAAGTGCACTTTTTACTGATTGTTTCTCAAACCACGTGTGTGTGAAGTCCCTGTAACGATGAGATGAAATCTCTTAGATCCTACCAACCACTAATGGGACGGTTTTTATGGTGCCCTTCTTTTATCCCCACTATAGCCGATAGTGCAATGGCCATGGAGGCACCATGGGAGATATATTGGGAACTCGAGCCAAGACCTGAAAAAGTTCCTTGGTCCTCACCAGAGATCGAATCAGGCACCTTCAAGTCGACAGTCGAACGCTTTACCTCACGACCGTACGTCCCCAAATTTCAAACCATGTAGAATCATCCAATCATCACTGTACTAATGCAGTAATTAAAGAAATACATGCATTTTTGTTGTAATTTCTGTCAACATTAACATGCCAAAGCATTGTAAACATTAATTTTTTTGTCTAATTTTTTTGGCACCTTAAGCTGCTAAGAAATCGTCTTTGTTACAAAACATATTATCTTTTTTTTAACTGCTGGATTGGTTTAAATTAGTGCACATGGGTCAGAGAAAAAATGTAGACTATTAAAAAAAATGCTCACACATCTGCCCTATTAGTAACATTTTTTTTTTTATTAGCTCCTTACATTTTGTATTAATCTTGTAATGATGCCAGTAATTCTTCACTTGTATACTTTTCTATGGTCCTTTTGCAGGACTTTCAATGAATGGTGCATAATTTTTTGTCTCACCACACAATTTATTCTTTGCTCAAACAATGAGCTCCCCACATTTAGGGACTCTGTAATACAGTGTCTGTGATGTGATTTTTATTATTTGTTTGTTTATAAGGGACTCTTTTTTTTTCATCTGTCTTAACAAAGATCACATTTTACAGACACTAAGTCTTTCATGCTCTTTTTTTTTAAAACATATATTATATAATAAGTTATCTTGCATAACTAGGAGCTCGTTAAGTTTTTATTTTTGCATGTAATTATAATAACACATACCTGACAACATTTTATTCATATGTAAGGCATATTTTATTTGGCGTTTATAAAACAAAAGGACAACAATCCAATAATTGACAAAAGATGTATGCGGACTTAATTTATTACCTTCTGCATGATTGTGTATAGACATGTCTTTATGCACATGCTGCTTCTTTATATATTCCTGTGATGGCTGTGACCAATCTTCCCTCTAAGGTGTGGTATGAAGTGAGTGAAGAATTTTGTCTCTAAGCGACATTTTGTTTTTGAGGCCAGAATTTGTGAGCGATTTAAGCGATGTCGCCCGTCGGAGTGAGGGATCGTACGTGTAGTATGAGCGACACTCTGAATTCGTGTGAGCGATTGCTCACGCGTTTAGCTTAGAGGGAACATTGGCTGTAACTAAGTGTAAACAATGACATTCTGACACATGTTGACATTTTTTAAACAATGATTTCTTAGCAGACTTTTTAAAGAAAAATGATACTTTACATTGTGATCAACTTCTATAAAATCATCTTGATCATCCAGCACTAATTCTATCATTGTAGTTTATTATGTGTCCTTTCTTTAAGCTGTTTGAAACATTACTCTGATGAGGACATTTTTTTTTTTAACATGACGACATTAAAATGAACCCAGTTTTATCGACACTTAATGCTTAGTTATGGGAGGTATGATTAAATCTGTTTTTCTGAAGCTCATCTCTTTTTTTCTAAAATTGTTAGCTTTTACTTAAAATGTTTTAATGTAGAAGCAAAGATATAAAGACATAAAAAAAAAAACATGTTTCTTCGGACAAAAAAAGCAAGTTTTAAAATGTAAACCTCTTTCAAAATTAAAATAATTCTGAAGAGAAATTGTAAAAAAAACATTTTAAAATAGATATTGGTAAGTTTATTCCATTCAATGTGTGTTGGATAGACAATTTTTTTTTTTTTTATTTTCTGGGAATTTCTGTTTTTAGATAATAATCTCTTTTTTTTTTATTCTCCTGAGAAATTTTTTTTTATTAATTTCCCCATTATTTTAAACTAGTGGAAAAGCCTGCTGAAGCGGGCTGAATGAAATCCAACAGAAGGGATAACAAAGAAATATACAAAATACTGCAATAGAAAAGAACATGTGGCCTTTATTGCCATGAACAGAATATGATATGAACAGAAATAACAAAGAAATGTATGAAATACAACGCATACACCGCACGATATTTAAGGATGTTACTAGAAGTTAAATGCAATGAAGTTGGGCATAGACAGGTTTATTGACTTTTTGTGGCATTTTCATAGACAGCAGTTTCCTAATTAGCCTTATTTTTACAGATGATATTACCTAATTCATACTTGAATGCCCCTCCTTTATTGTGGTTAAGCAATTGTACATTTTTTTTATGAAACTGATTAGATTTTGAAACAAAATAGAAAACAAATGTAAAATATTGGTGTGTATGAATTTTTTTTTCTTCTTTTGAATGGTAATTATTTTTTTGTTCCCTGATAATACATTCCAAATAAAATAATAAATTTATTACAATTATGTGGTTAAAAAATACATAACTGCACACATATCATGCTGGAAAACATATGAGCCCCTTTTCAATAAGACAAGTCCAATAAAGATAAAGAACAAATGTAAACTTTAGGATTTTGCCTGGCCCAGGGTTCTTGAATTATCCTCCATTATCTTCCTCTGCATCTACATCTCTAATCAACCATATGTATCCTGTATATACACATATCGGATACTAATAATGTTTTCTTTCTGCTTTTTAATTTAAAAATAAATTCCATTCACAATGTTTCACTTGTGGGAAAAAAAATACAGCTTATACATGTCAATTATTAATTGAGTTTAAGAAAGATTTTTTTTAATGTTTAAAATGCTACACATTTTATAGTGCAAGTTTTTCAGTCATATCTTATATAAGCAATTAATTTTTTTTTGTTCATGTGTCTATTTTTAAGGATTAGTAATGAAGATACCTTCACTCTTGTCTGGAAACAGGAGAAAATTGTGAGTTGAAAAATACACATTTTAAAGGAGAGTGGAAAGATCAATAGCTATTGTAAAATTTATTGTATTTATGTCATTTTAATCATCTTCTCTGCACATTTTAAATTGTATTTCACAGCGAGTTTCAAACTTTACTCCACATATATTTATATATAGCAGTGCAGTGGTTTTCAATCTTTTACAATTTGTGACTTGCTAAGAAACCTAAATAGTTTTTGCCATTCACCTGTAAAGATAGGAAAAAAAGGATTCAAGAAAGCATAGTTTAAATTAGTTTGATCTATTTTTGATTATGTAGCTATTAAATATGTCGGCAACCCACTTCAAATCAACTCGCAACCCACTGCTATGAGAACCACTGCTATGGAGTGACTTGACAATGTAAAGTCACAAGGTAAAATTTAGCATACACACTGACTTGTACTTCTTTTCTTTAGAAGAAAATATTTATTTTTGATTCAGTACAATAAAGAAATGTACTATGTTGACTGTAAACACCTATTTTTCAAACATCTTGTATAGTTAATTTAATGACCCACATATAGAACATATCTTTATCTTGCCTCATGTGACAACGAATGGGCTTATGTTGATTGTTGACAATGTCACCTTGATTTTTCGGTCACTATCTTTACACTAAAAATTTTATTTTGTGTTGCTTGCAGGTTTTAATTTTTTTTTTTTTACTAACTATGGATGTTGACTAGCACTCTTTGTGATTTCTTAAAAAATCGGACCATTATTTTTGATGATTAACCTCTAGTTAGAAAAAGAGTACAATATTTTTCATTCCTATATTTTGTTATGTAGATGTAGTTTCACTGGCATCGAGATTAATTTCACTGTTTGATCTCAATATTTTTCATACATATCAGCTGATTTACAAATTTTGTAATTATTTAAAATGTCTGTTTTTACACAAATGAAAACTCAGCGGCATTTAATTATTGTCTCTTGTACAATTTTGTGTTGACATAAGCAGAAATTATTTCTTTTGAAAATGTTCTTACTTGATTTTAAATATTTGAATAATATTTCCTGCTCTGATAGGTTACCCAGATGTTTTATTCTTTATGACTATTTTAAAGGAAATTTGATCTTCTTCCTCAACTGTTTTTAATTCTCAAGTTTAATTTGTATGTTGTGATGGTTGTAGTCTGCAATTGTTTATGTTCACAAATCTAGTGCACTGAATTTGTATGGTAACAATTTTAAGCCTTGTAAGATATGGGTGAGTTGGTAATAAACTGCTTTACCACTTGAGACATTGTTTACCAAATTTTTACAGTATTTTGTATAATATAATTAACATTTTTAGCAATAGCTTGTTAGCTTAACAATTTTTTTTATCTTAAAAATAAAATTTTCATTTAACAAAAAAAATCTTGTCTTTAAAAAAAAAGATACCAAAGTTTAGATGTAAAAACAATCATGCATTTGTGGCACTTAAGTAAGTGAAGATACCTTTTTTAAGAACAAATAGTTTATGGTTTTATTTAAGACAGGCTATTTTTAATTTTTTAAAAATCAATAATTTGTTTTTTTTATTGACTTAATCCTGTAATTCAAAAATAAATCTCTGACTTCAGCCTTAGGATTATAATTAATTATCAGAGATGTCACAAAAACGACAATGCATGTACAAGTACCCTAGCTGCAAGTACAAGTACACACATTTTTTTAATTGCAAGAAAGTGTGATTATATGTACTAAGTATGCAAGGTGCAGGTACTAGTACAAATACTCTAAAAATGCACTTACTAACTGTCGAGTAAGATACTTTGTAAAACACATACTAAGTACTCATTCAAATCAAATTTACAACAAACATTTTAAAATTGGGGTCTATTTAAAGTTTGATTTGACTTAAATAATGTAAACTGCTTGTATCCAATTAGAGTTTTTAGTTTTCTTTAACATATGAGAGAAAAAAAAAGTATCCTTAATGGGACTGTCCCCCTGGGTATACATTCTAAGAATAATTCATCACGTTCAAAGAATCACAATCAAATGGGAAACAAAATCTAAAGAAATCTGAACAAACAAATATTTGCATGTTGTGAAAAAAGATTATTTTAATTCTCTACCTAGATTGAAAGCATACAAGTAAAAGTAGATGGTGATTGCAAAACAGATGAACATCATTCATTTTTTTTTTAAATAATTATTACAATGTAAGACAGTTTGTGACCCATTACTTATTTTTATTTTATTTTTTTTACTAATATATAAATAAATTCATATTCAATTTTTAGTATTTCTGAAGGTCTGCAACAATGAAGAACAAAGAACAGATATCTAATGATTTGATTCCTATCTGTTTTGACATAACTGGAAAACAACCTTACACAGTACTATGTGATAAAAAAAAATTTAAAAGTGTCAAGTTATGATAGAGTGAGCAACATGGGTAAGAAAAATGGAGTAAAGATTGGATCAGAAACACTTCCAAACAGAAGAAAATGTTGAAAAAACATCAACATTACTAATTTATTATTTTTTATTACACTATCTTGTTAAACTAATTAAAACATTCTGAAGTATACAAAATAACCTATCGTTACTTAAAAACAAACAGCTGCTGTCATGCATTGTCATCACATGTGCACTATGTACACCTTGATATTTTTAAAACTGAAACATTTCATTACAAAAGTCATTGAAAAAGAAGTGCTAAAAATACTTGAGTAAGATAAATGAAATGTTCAGTGCCACAATTCAGAGCTCAAATGTGCTAAGAAGTTATGTTACTGTGCTGAGAGAGCAACTGGAATATGTGATCAAACAGAAAAACCAAAACAAACTTTAAAACGTGTATTTTTTTTTAAAGTTACAAAAGTTTCTGATCAAAATGTAGTAAAATATATCCTACGATTAATCCTATGATTTAATTTTGAGGTTTCATGTATCCCATGTGTGGGGAAATCATAATTTAAAACCAAAATAGAGCCCTACTGCATTCTAGCATAAATGATCAATGTTTTGTTTTTTTAAGCTAAAATAAAAAAAGGTAATTTATCAAATATTTTATTGAACACAGGGGCATTAGTAAAAAATCTCATTCATTAGACTTGAATACACAGTAATTATTGGATACATTTTATTTGTATGTCAATAATAATTATATTTTAAGTGTAATTTAAAAAAAAAAGGTTTTAATTTTTTAAATTATTTTTTTCCTGATTTTTAAAGACAGTTAATAAAAATTAAAAATCTAACAGCTTGAACTTGAACTAAATTAATGACATATCAAAATTAAAAAAAATCAAATTTGTGTTATCATAACATGTTTTAACCAACATCTTTAAAAAGTAAAAATGACAAGTGACAGTGTAATTAAGAATTTATTAATATACATGCTGAATGACTTGAGCTTCCCCATATTAAATTCACTGGATAAATAATCTACAATCACAAGCATTAAACTATGTACACAGTTTTGGAATTAACATAGATATTACAGAAATGTTTCCAGATATTAAGTTGTCAAGTAACAAAATCAAATCTGCAAGAAAAAAGTAAATTGTGATCATCAATTATTGAATGGGTAATCTTCACCCTAAAATTGTAATAATTAAGTAGAAAACTTGATTTTTACTTTAAAACTTGAAGATTAAAATTAACATTTTAAAAATTACAGATTTTTATCCTTGTTGAAAAAAAACATAAATAAATCAGCAATCTAAGAAGTTAAAACTTGACCATGTACCAGCATTATTTAGTTGGAGGCACTTAAACAGTATCATTAATGGAATCAATATAAACTAATCAAAAAATGAAATGGAGATGCTCCATCAATGACAACCAACAGTTACCTTTGGCCACTAATGTTAAATGCATGTGGCATAGATATTCTCAGAAACATCACTTAAGCTGAGAAATAGCTTCAGATGTCACCAGCTCATCTCACCGGAAAAAATGTTTAGACCAAAGAAAAAAAGACACAAAGATTTTTTTAATGAAACCAGTTTAAAAAAAAAAAAGGTTAATATCACATGCAGTGTAGAGCCATGAAATAAATGCTATATTTATTGTAAACTGCCTTCAATGGATCCTCCTGAAGAATGCAAGAAAACATTTCTATGATGACATGATAGGAGCTAAATATTGTATATACAGTATTCTGGAAGTGAAATGGTTTTCACTAGTCAAATATCACAACCCATAAACAAAGTAAGTGGGAGGAATAAAATGTGATATAGACATAATGTTGATGGTTTAATTTAGTAGTCATAGAAACTAATATATCTAAATAAAAAAAAATAATAGTAATTATTCAAAAAAAAAAACACAGCAGACTTTCTGCTATTTCTAGAATAACTTCATAGTATACATTGAGTATTTTTATACTGACACGAACAGTATTAGAAAAGCTGTACACTAAATGAAACTGTACATGTATATAAATATGTTTACAGGTTTACTGCCAGAAGGCTACTTACTTAAACATCCATTAATATTTATATCTATTTATATATATACATATTTTGATAATAATGTTTAAGTATGGAAATATACAAATAAAAAAAAAGTACAATGCATCACTACCGCCCCCAAGATGCAAAACATTTCAGATGAAATAAAAAAGTATCAATGTGCTGCATATTTTCAACTCATGAAGTGTAATTATGTCAGTATTTTAACTGCCTAGGGTAAATAAAAAGTCCAATAGGAAACAGTTGTAGGGTGCAATGAATAAAAAAAAAGTTTTATCAGTCATTTTTTAAATAAATTTAGTCATGAGTTATGTTTGATTAAAATATTTAAATAAAAAAAATCTATAACTTATGAATTATCAAAAATGTTGCTATATACTGTGGCAAGAAAAATACTACCAGCTATTCTTGAAATAGTGAGAGAACTACATATGTACTCAAAGTCTTTAAACACTTAAGATCTAAGTACATAAAGTAATAAAATCCAGTTGCATAGGAAAACAAACCTTTAAAATTGAAAAAAAAAATCGATCAGATTTCTTACAATTCTTTAAAGACGAACAATGAAGATAGATTACACAAGCTACAAATTTCTGAGTAGGAAACAATCGCCTTAGCAAGGGGGGAAAAATGTGCACATTTAAGCAAAGTGAGAAGACTCAGTTTATCTATGCTGTTAAATATTGCTCTCAGAAATAGAAATTCAACATTTTGGCTTAGTCAACATTTATAAATTTGTGAACACATTTGAAAATACTATTTTTTTTAAACTAACAGACTGCATTAAAAAACAAAACAAAATTTAAGTGACATGATGATGTCAATGAGTATTATATGTACATGGTCCTTAAAGAAATAATAACTTTAAATTTTTTTGTTACAGAACTATTGTTTTATACTATATTTTGTCCAAATACTAACCCATAGAATATAAATGTTTATATACTGTATTTCCCCATGTATAAGAATGATGTATTAACTTTTTATAGTGGACACAAAACTCTTTTTAGAAGTATTTTTGGTGGTTTGTGGATGGTAAAAAATGCCTAAATACCAAAATAATAGCAATGGTATTTAAAATAATACAGAGATGCTTAAATGAGATAATGTTTTCATTAACATTGTTAAGTGCATATACAAGAGTATGGAAGTGTTCAAGTCTAACATTTTTTTTTTATCTAAAGAAAATAATACAACAGCTTTAAAGTGTCTTGTTTCCTGAATAAATTTAGTAGAAAAGAGAACTTGATTTTTTAACATGATTTCTATTTTATGTTTTATGCAATATGAAAAAATAAAAACAGACTTTAAGGCATAACCTTTTCTTTTACTTAGTACTTCTAATAAAATCTTTTGAATTTTATAAACCACTTTCAAATAAACAATTAGAATGCTTGTTATGTGATGAGCAAGAAAATCTATAAAGTGTTTTATGAAAGTAAATTTCAAATTGTTGTCTTTTATGTATAATAATGCATTAATAATTTAGCCTGAATTTGAAATAAAAGCAAATTTGTAATATTAATTTAATTAATTATTTCAAAACATTCTGCAATTGTAAACTCCTGAGCAGATATAATACCAAATTATTCCTGTGACAATGATTTTTATAGTATTGAATAGATATAATTTTTTTTAAAAGTCAAAAGCTTGCAACATTATGGAAAATAACATTTATAAAATTCCTAAATGAATAAGTTATTTAAAACCTAAGCATGATGCATAAATAATAAACTCTATTTATGAATAATATTTGAAGCATTTTAAGCAAGTCTAGGTTAATCCACTTCTTGGTTAAACTAAACGCTTCATATATTGAAGTTAAATTCCATTAGCCCTTAGAGGGCATCAAAGGAGATAACATGTTTTGGTAGTCAAAGCATAATAAGGGATTGTGTGGCTCGCCCAAATACTTCATATATTTGTATATAATTATGCAGGAAGCATTTTAAGCCTTACTATAACCCAAGAAGTGGGTTAGGCTAGACTGGCTTAAATGCTTCATCTTTAATGAAACAACATTTGAACATAGCCTTCTTGATCCATAATGCTTCTGATATTTGCAAAATTAAAGTTTTTGGGCCCAATCTTGTGCAATATTTTCACATTTCTTTATAAAATAGAAAGTGGTATATGGAAAAAATGGTTTTTAATCGTTCATAAAATTTCCATTAAAAACATTGTTTCATAATCATTTCATGACACATGACATGTCATATATTAATTATGTTATCTGCTTGAAAAGAACTGGTAAGCAAACTGAAATAACTTTCTCCATCTACTAAATATATTTAAAACAACAACAGGTATCTGCTAGTTCACTCTAACTCATGAAATAAAAAAAAAAAATAGCGAGCATCTAAAAATTTCTAAAGCTAAGCAACAATGAAATAGAAACAATGTAGCCATGCACTATTTTAATGTAAGTAACAAAGTCATATACCAAATATCACAGATTTAAAAAAAATAGAAAGATAAGAGGGAGAATAAGTTAACATTATCTACATATTTGTTATGGCGGTTCATACATAAAAATTTCTGTGTATATTTACACGTAATCATTGGAGTTAATTTACAATTTGATATTGAAATGTCCAGCATTTCTAATGTACATAAAAAAAAACATTACCTGATAATTTTTCCTTCTCACATAAACTGATGCTACTGACTAAATGTTTTGTTGATTTACTCAAGATCAAACAAGATAGACTAAAATTTATCTTGTTTTAGTTTGTCATTCACTAACTCTAGGGATGCGAAAGCTCATTATAGTTAATATTACTTTTTAATTTTATAATATGATAACCTGATTAGGAAATAAAGAATTTTAGTTATAATTCAGTTTTATTTATTTATTTCAAAAGTAAATGTATAACAAATTAATCCTATAATATTTTAACATTGCAAAATACTGTTTTGAAAATTGCAAAGAATGTTAAAAAAAGACACAAATAGTATTTATTCCAACTCGGAAAAACAAAAATGTTCACCCATAGACAAATTATATCCTTAAGGATTCTTCTAATTATATTAATAATAAATGGGGACTCTTGATGGAATAGCATCAAATAAATAAGACAGACAACCAAGTTTTCAGTGAGGAATGAAATTACCCTCAGCATTTTGTATATGTGCAGTAAGTAATCCAATGGATTGTTCACAAAATCCAGAGGTGAAAACACTTTCCTTGACCAATAATTAAATCTCACATATGATCTGTTCATTTCCTTTATTCATCCATAAAGATGCAACCTACAAATGTAGTCAGAGTTATAAAACTGTGCAGTGTCAGTTCTCATTGCTTGATGTCATGTAGGTGAAAGCTGGCAAGTCTGAAGGAAACTTATGTTCTCTTGAATGTTGCTCTCCCCAATGGGGATCATGCTCAAGCCAATGGCTGCTGGATCCCGTGTTGTAAAACATTCAAAGTCCTGAAATATAAAAAACATTATCAAATTATGGTCTTCAGCTAAGTAATTTTGATACAGATGTGCTGCAAAAATTAATTTATAATTAAAAAAAAAAAAGAGAAATAAAGTTTGTATGGTTAAACTGTGAATATTATTATAATAACAGTTGTAGGACAGGTGTACTTCAACACGAACAAGTAAACAACATATATTAGACTCTTGACAACATACAGTTATTGGTAGTGGATAACAAGGTTTTTAGTAATTGTAATGATTATGTTATAATAAAGAAGAAAAACTGCGGTGCCTTGCAACTACTCTATGACAGTAATCCTTATGACTTTCAAATCTGAAATAATATACCTAATAAATCCTAAATACTAAGAATTTTATTCATTTTGAAAACAGGTCTATTTATAACTGTGAAAGGATTCCATGTTCATATAAAAAAAACAACTCTTCTTTTGAAATCAACAATATCCACGACATTTTTTGATAAAATTTCTATTTTTAATGACATTTATTTCTTCATCTCCTATTTTGAAATTTTTTATTTCAATGTAACATACCATACATAAAAAGTTTACCAGGACTTTTTTGGATAGGTGAAATTACATTACTTAAGCTCACAAAAGATTCTGTATTGTCTACTTTTCAATTCCACAATTTATAGTTAATATGTAATTAAATAAAGGCAATGTTAGGCTTGCGAAGCAATGATATTACAACTTGTAAAAAATATACATTCTCAATCCATTCCAATAAATTAAAACAATATTGTTTAAATATTAGCAGATACTAAAAAATATCTATACTGCCGCATTCATGCAATAGCTAAAAAAAAGCCATAAAGGCATTGCAAGTAGTTAAAATCATTTTTGACAAAGAAGAGATACACTTGTATGTAGCATCCATTTTTTAAAAGATCTAAATTTTTTATAGAATGGATCAAATTTAGAGTTATTTATGAATCCAATGATAAAATTTTTGCAAATTTTAATTTGCAAATATAGATTTTTAGGCTAAAATCAGAAATAATAAAGCTGAAATTATTATTATCAGAGAAAATTAGAAGGATAAAATTAGAAGAATTATGTATGGAAATAGCTTGTCACATATAATATAAATGATATTAAATAGGCCCAATGTTTTCTTTTTCAATAATCTTCAAAATCATTAAATACATTAATTATCTTTGAAAGAATCTTTTAGAAAAAGCATTAAATATCTTTAAGAGGCAATTTTTCTCTTTAATAAAAATCCTTTTTACAAATATTGCAACATGTCAATGTGGTGGGGGTCTTAAAACTATAAAGTTTATAATGCCAAAATAATGAAGCAGTAAACATAAGTGTAAAATAGAATGGATAAAAACTTATAAGACTTCTACAAAAACAAACAAAATAAAAACAGCAAACATATACATGTATATAGAGATATATATTATAAATGGGTTCAACTCCACCATTCATCCTTTCTTAATGATTTTTAAGGTATAACTAACTCTATGAAAATATATTTCTAATGTTGTATTAGTAAACATATGTTTATATTTGACTGTTAAATTCATTGATGTACTGTATAAAGTCTTTTTATATGAAGATTTTTATATGCAAATTTTAAGCATTACAGTTGGAAATGAAATTTAAGAAAAAAACATTTTAAACTTATTCATGGAAGATCACATAAAGGTAGTCAGAGAAATGCATGAAACTGTTACTTTTTGGAAATATTTATATTTTTTGCGCCATCATAGCTAGCATGGCAGAATGTTGTGTGTCTACCACACCAGCCTTTTTGGCAGCACATAAAATAGTGTCTGCCACGTCTACAAATTGGCTTGCGGAATGTGCCTGCTACATCTGCCAGCGTGGCAGAAAAAAGGGTTATTAGCACTTGCCCATACCAGCCAGATCAAAAAGGTGTGTTTTCTGCCTATTGGCTGGAATGGCAAGACAATAGTTTTTCCTGCCATCACTAACAGAGTCTAGTGTGTCTTCCACATCTGCCAGCAAAGGCAGGCTGCAACAAGCGTGCTCTAGGTAGCTGCCCAAATGAAGGGTATTGTGTTCCTAACACATCTGCCGGCACCACAAGCTGACAATACCAGGGTCTCTGTAGGCCTCATTGACCATGGCACCGCCAATGTTGCAAAAAAAAAAAAAGGTTGTTTAGTTTTAACCTAGCTAAGAGACACCAATAGCCTTCTCCTAAAGAGCCCCAGTGTTTTTCAATTTCCTAATACTGATAAGAAGGTACTAAAATTTTTTATTGCTGAGGTGCTCTGGAGTGCTTTACAGATGAACATCGTCCCTGTAGCTTATATATATTTTACAGATATTTAATTTTAAAAATTATTGCAATTGGTGAGAACATCAACAAACAGTTCAAAAACATTATTTAAAAATAAAAACTTATTTTTTATAACGCACAACAAAATTATGCTGAATTTTGTTGTAATTACAGTCAGGGGAAAAAATTATTTAAAAAATTTCATGAATTATCTTGCTAATTTCCGCTTTGAGATACATTATCAACATTGATGAGTCAATTTATTATTGTTTGTTTTTATGTAATTTAGTATGGCTAAAAACAACTACGCTTGAAGTTTTAATGTGAAATTTTTAAGGAATTTTTAAGAAATCTACTTTTTTTTGACATTTTAAATACAAATTTTTTGAAGTAATGCCAATTGAAAAAATTTGGGAATCTACACAAAGATTTTTATTGTGATTTTTTATGCTGCATTTTTGAGACCTTATAGTATTTAAAATAATGAAAGTGTATGTGTAATTTTATATCGGCTATTTTTAAAAACAATTATAAGCTACATCAAAAATATTCTCATAATTTTATTCCACTAATATGTCCATTTAAAGAAAAGCTGTGTTGAATTTTTTTAGTATTTTTTTTTATCTCAAGATGTCACAAGAGATTCAAGATTTTTTTTTTGGGACTATCTGAATAATTATATTACTAATGGCATTAGGAAGTAATTTAAAAAAAATTATTCTGTAGAATTTTAGAAAAACTGATTACTGCTAGCTGTAATAAGAAAAATGCCTCACACGAGCAGCTCATATCTTTACTCAACTATACAGACAGTAGATATGTGCTGGATCTAACCTCTTCTGAAGAAATATCACTTCTGCCACAGTCTCGGCATGAACCCCAACTGAGGAGGCAAGAGGTTTTCATCTTAGGTGATTCTGATGCGAGGGTAAAATCAAACACTCGGCTTGTTGGGGAGGAGGAGCAGTGGAGTTTGGGAGATGACTGAAGCTCAATCAATTCTGAAGTAAAACAGACATATACAACAAAAAGCTTACATGCCAGTGCCCAAAAAATAGAGCCAGGCTTTGACAGCACATCATAACTTGATTATAGGAGGTAGCTTTTATTGTGATGCTAAAAAAATTCTTTTTGAAAGATATATTAAACTTAAAATTTATAAATTACAAATTAATAAGTTAAAAACTTAAAATGTAAAAATTAAAGATAAAAAATTTTTCTTCAGTAAAATCAAAATGTTTAAGCAAAAAGTTAAAATAAATGTAAATTTTAAGATAAAGTAGTACAAAGCATAAAATAATTTTGACATGGTGAAAAAAAATTACATCAAAAAGTGAAAACTACTTGTAAGTTGTGAAAATCAACTACCTATTTACACGAGAGATACACAATAATGAGACATGTTTTGTACTTTTCATTAATATAAATCAAAGCCTCTTTAAAATAATACTAGTTTTTTAATTGTATTTTGGGATTACTATAGCTGATTTAAAAAAAACAACAACATGTGTTTTTAGATTTAAACACAAGCCTTATTATTATATAAAGTTAGATGACATAAGAACTAAATGCAATATTACTTAATCTTTTAATTAAATATAAAATAATACTATTGTAGGTTGAGTTTAAAAAAAAAATTTACTGGAAAAAAATCAATATACACACCTATAACACTGTTCTCTACAGGGACCGAGGAAAGATTAGCTGTGGTCAGTTTGAAATTGTCAAGATCTTGTGTAGCTGTTATCTCAGTCCCTGTAGAGATATCTGTAATTTTACTCTGTGGCTGGCTTATTAGCACTGATGTTCCATTGCGAGGCAAGGGTTCTCCATGAGAAAAGTCATTATTATTATTATTGCCTGGGGAAGGCTGCTGCATCTGGGGTTGGTGTAGTAGATGACGTTGATACTGCTGTTGGGGTGGCGTTGTTATAACTTGACCATGGTGGTATTTCTTCCTCTTCAGAAATTGAGCAAAGCTTTTTCTCCATGCCATATTTTTTGTGAATGACTTTTTCTTTCCCCCTTCCTCTGAGCTGAGAGTAATTTTCGAGCTGATTGAATTCTGAAATTTAATTTTTAAAAAAGAGATGTAAAACATAATTTTAACAAGCAAATACTACATAAAATTAAATAAAATGTCAATTTGATGTTCCCTTTTCTTGCATAGATGAATTAGTTACAGCAAACAACTTTTCAGTTAATATTCTATAAAGCCAAGCATTTTATTCTAGAAACTAGACTTTTCAATTAACTTTTTTTTTAAATTTTAGGCTTTCAATAGTAATTGTACTAGCAGAGAGAGTAAAAGAAAAAAAATATCTCCAAACAGCTGAAAAGTCACTATAAATTAATTAATTCAGTCAGTAACTGCTATGATTTAATGGCAATTTTAAGGATGACATAAAGTTTACAATATCAGAAAGTATCAAACTGTCATGCACAAACAATCAGATGAACATGCACAGAAACATGCACAAAAAATGCTTTCAAGAATGTATGATTTATTTTTTCAGATCTTTTTAAAAAGAGAAAAAGATAACCCTTCTTTAATGAAAACAATAAAACTTAAATGAAAAGTTGAAAGTTAAAGAACAAAAAAGCTTTTGCTTGTAATGCTTTAAAATAACTATCACCATGAATGAAAGAAAATATTTCAGTACTATCAGTAAAAGAAAAATGTCTAAATATAACAAATTATTCAGTGAAAGTAGAGTAAAGAATTTCTGTGAGGAATAAAGAATGAAATGTAAACACTATAGAATAAACATGTGTTTTTATGAACAATTTTATATGGTGCTTTAAATATGGAATATTCTTGTACAATTTTAGATAGATATTTTTAAAAATTCTTTCAGAAAGTTTTTTATTTCTTAATTTCACCATTCCCATGTATTGAACAAGAGTTATAAATTCATGCTGCATTAACATGCAAAGTCAAAGGATGGCAATTTTAATAAGAAATGATTAAAAAAAATTTAAGTCTTTATAACTAAAAAAGTAATACATGATTAAAAAAAAGAAAGATGAAGAAAAACATATCATTTATGTTAATTTCAGTGCTAAAGAAGAGATAGAGTTGTAGAAAAAAAAAGCTAGAAATCATCAAATTTTATTGACACAGAAAATGCCTATTGTGTAAAATTATACAACAAAGTTTAAGAAAGTAATATTTTGATAGTTTAGAAATATTAACTTTTTAGTATGCTATATAACATGGCTTAATACATAATGAGAATTAAGATTGAAATATAAAGCTACATTGCAAGGAAAGGTAAAGAAAGATTTTCAAATATGAAAGTGCATTAACCTGACCACCAGTAAACAGCTAAAGGAAGAATTACCTGCCTACAACACTTGCGGCTGACCAAAGGGCAAAGAGAGGTTAATGGTTGGTTGTTTGACTTTAAATATACTTTAAAGTGAGAAACAGTTAAATATATCAGCAAAGATTATGAGGCCATTGGCTATGCGACTTAAAAGTCACTTTTAAAGAATGCAAGGAATCATTTATCAATACTTCAATACAAATATTTAGTTCAATGTGTTATTTAAATATTAGATTTTTCGGATGACATATTGTAAAATATTTTGAGTACGTTATAAGACAAACAAAGAAATGTGTTTGTGTACGAGAATCAAAACATAATACATGTATTCAAAAATCCTAAAATAATTTTTTTTTTTTGGTTTTGTTTTGCAAAGCTATTCTATAATGTTATGTATTTTGTATCCAAGTGGAGTATGCCAAATAATGTTATCCAAAATGTTCATTTGACTAGTGATATACAAAATAAATTTAAAAGTGTTTACTGTATCATGTAAGTGTCACAAGACTGATACGTTACCAACTTCTCAACAAACAAAAGCTGATTGAATTATTGAGAAAGTGTTTTTTTTTTAATTCTGTGATTTGGATGTGTTTTTTTTTTAAATTTTCTATCCAAACACAGATGAATAATGAGATATGTTGCATGTTGCCATTTCAATCTAAATTTATCTAATCTTTCATGCATAAGAAAACATGCAGATGCATTGTAAAAAAAAATATTGCTGTATATTTTTTTCCTTTTGCAATAATTCAATGCTTTGAAAAATTCATTATTTGACTGGTTGTACCATTTAATGCCTAATGACCAACTGAATCCCATTTTTTTTCAGAAATAGTTTGTCCCAATAATTCTAAGCTTTGTAAAACAGTTTACTTTCTAATGCATCAAGCCTGGTTAATTAAATGATAGTGTTCAGCTTATATAATTACTTCATCTAATTTATTTTTGTACTACCAGATATTTCTGAAGTTTATTTTCCTTTTTAACAGGATAATGGTAATAAATATTTCACTGTATCCTCCTAAAGCAGGTGTCACCAAACTATCTGGCTATCCTGGTAATTTTATCAGGGTTTCCAATGGTTCTTAAATAAGATGTATTGAATGCAAGAAATTGTGATGCAAATGAAAGTTAAATGATTATGTGGCCTGCTCTTTCAGTTCATCGCCACAGTGGTAAAAGTTTGCTCTAAGGCTATGAAGTTTGAAAGATAAGCACAATTTTATTATAAATACTTTGTGTTTTAAATTAACAGATTTCTTAATGATTTATTTAAGTAACTACACTATTTTCTGGCAATGCGACAGAACTGCACAAAGCTATTTAATATACTTAAATTGTTCTTCTCCATAAATGAATCAACTGATCTGTAAAACTTTTTATAAGTATTTAAAATAAGTACAATATTATTCCTCACAAAATGGGAGTATTTTTCCTTAAAAACAACTATGCATGCAAATTGTAAGACAATTTTTTATGCAACAGTGAATCAAAAGCACATTCAGCAATCCTACAAAACCCATGGAAGCAGCTGTCTTCTTGGACTATCACGGACTTCAAAATAATTGCACTTCATGCACATTAACCTTAATCAAGACCTGTATCTAATTAATTACTTTTATTAGTTTTTAACACAATTTTTAGCCCGTAGAATTGAGTGTAATTTATAAATATATAGCAAATAGAGCAAAGAATTAAGAATAGCAATTTTATAACATCATTCTTTATTACTTTTTTTTTATCCTCATGACTTTTAACTGATGATGACTTAGTACGTTTATACTTTAGACATCTTAATTGAATTTTTCATTTTTACAATATAAAATAAGAAATATTTTTAAAAACAGGTTAAATGTGACATATAATTTAAATTAGAAGACTAAATATTTTACATTATGCTACTTTAAAAAAAAAAGTCACATTTAATAAAAAAAAACTTTTTAGATAAGTGAATTTTTAAAAACTTAGTTATTACATGAAATTAAAAGCTTTCACAGATCTATAAGCTGCAGTTATTTAGGGCAGCACAGGGTGAAAAAATGGAACAAGTGCAAGAATAATGTGTGCCCTGTGCAGCTCTTACCTTGATCTGATTAGGTTGTCTGGTGATTGCATTGGTGTAAGGTAAACATTTAGTATCTGATTTACTCAACAGGTCTGCATCCCTGTCATCTGCAAAGCAGCAAAATCATAGTTACCGGGGTATAGTTCAGCAACAGGGCATATCATAGGCAATAAATAAAACCAAAGGGAGTTTCAAGTAAGCACTAATGATTCAATGCAAGAACTGATAAAAAAAAGCAAAGCTGAGATAAGAGTTTTGAAAACACTGTAACTATAATAAGGGGTTCAGCACAATAAATTGTAACTAATTTTTAATAGCAATAACAAATTGAAACAGAAGCACAGCCAAAATGCAAACAAATCAACAAAACAAAAAAGCAAATGTTTTTAAATTATAAACAAAATAATGTTTTAAACTTTATCTTACAACCTTACTTAGAGCGAAAATCATGCATTTAGTAATTTGAGTTTAAACCAAACCTTTGATATTTTAGCTAAGGTAAACAATTTTAAGGTATTATTAAATAAATATTTGTAAAAACTAAGTTAAATGAAGAATTCATAGTCTGGATGAACAAGTGGGGGTTTAAATTTATTACCAAATAACACTGACAATAGGATAATGAATTCAGAGAAAAAAGATAAAATAAAGCAGTATATTTTATAAAGAGTATTTAGAACATTTTCAAAAACATTCCTACTTTAAAGAATAATTAAACAAACTCAGATAAAATAAATGTTATCTCTACTTTTAAACTTTTTTTAATATATATATAGCATTCTTTTTTTGTAAACAATTACAATCTAAAGAAAGTATTTTAACATTATTCTTTTGTTTTCTCTTACATTAGAATTTTTGAGAAAAATCCTTAAAAGCACACACCTAAATTCATTGGGTGAACTCTAGTTTTGCCAGGAGTTCCAACTCTATCTAAACATTCATCATGATGTTCTGTTTCACTGCCTGAACTTAGTAAAGGATCAGTAACATCATGTCTAAAAAAAAATAATTATGAGTTATTATGTCAGTAAAAATGAATAATTATTACAAAAATAAACATATTATAATTCATAATACATACCTTCCTGAACCCAGAGAAAGGTGTTTTCTGTCAGATGAGCCACGGTTCATTTTAGAAACATTGTTTTGTATGGGGCCACAGTTACTATCATTGTTGCTATTTTTGTTTTTTAATTTAGTTTTTTTTTTTTTCATCATGTGCAGCTTATAAGCAAAACATGGTACAGTAGGAGTGGTGACTGACATAGAAGATGCAGAACCTTTGTCATCATTATCACTGTCTCGCAGGTTGTCAAAATCATCACTATGAAAGCTCTCAATACGCGCTAATGGCGTTTTTAAGTTTAACCACATAGGTGTAGTAGGAGATTTTAATTTTCCACTTCCTTGTTTTCTACTGGATCCTGATTTTGAGCTTCTGCTAGCAGCACTACTGCTTCCTTTTCTGGAAGATGACTGAATATCATCATCTGGAGTTGCTGCAGAGTTCTGTCGGCTGATTTTCTGAGTAGCACCAATGCCTATCGGAGTGCTTCCACTGCATTTGGCATTTACCAGAATTTCATGCTTAAAGGATTCTGAAATTAACTCAGTCATACTGTCAACACGGTCATCATTCTCTTCAAAACCATCAGAGGATAAAATTAAACCATCAAAAGTGTCATGCAGATCAGAAATCTGATCATGAAGGGCAGAAACACAATGGTGAGAAGAGCATTCAGCCCCAAGAAGTTGGCCTACACGGTTTTCAGTTGAATTGCACAACACAAGGGATGGATCTTCATCAATTTGCATAGCTTTAGTTCCATCCTCAATTCCATTACTTATCACAATATGATTGATACTTGACACTGGATGTCTAAGCAAAGAAGATGAGGTGCCATACTCAGACTGAATTTGATGAGGTTTATGACGCTGATGCTTGGCCTTTACTTCCAGAATGTTATCTGCAGATGAAATAGTGGGCTTGTTTTCACTGATATTTAGTGAAAATAAATCTGAATTATCTGATTCAGCACCAGTAACAGGTAATTCTAAGGAATCAAGCTTCAGTGAAGAATTACCAAGTGGTCTGAGCAAGTCTGCTGAAGAACTTGGATTAGAAGTGTCAATATAATGTACTTCGACATTTGTCAGAGGACCATTTGTTCCAGAATGAATTAGATTTAATGGCAATAAGTATGCACTAGAAGAGTTGTCTTCTTTCACAACTGGATAGCATTCTCTTAATGTTAAATTACCTGGTCTTATTACACCTTTAGTTCCAGATATGGATCTCTCTTCTGATGGCAGAAATAAGTCATCCTGAGGAACACATATATGGGGATTGCTACCCATATCAAGACAAGGAACAGTCAAGAAGTTTTTATTCTGATGGTCTACTTCTGGAACCTCAAGAAAATGTTTTTTAGGTTCTGCAGAAGGAACTGTAAGAAGACTTTTCTTTGATATCTCACTGTTAGTGTTCTGTGGTCTTAAATCAAAATCTACACTTCCTTTCCTCCTAGAAATAGATCCAGATTGGGCACTTCTTATCTTAAGTGAGGATGTTTTTGTAGTGTTCCTGCATAAACTTTCATCACCTGCTATAACAGGTGCACTGCTTCCTTCTTTGGAATGTACCAAACTAGTTGCCATATGATGTGCTTCTTCCTTTTCAGGACGGTGGTCTATAGAACCTGAGCGCTGATAAGTGCCCTTAGGTCGGTGAGAAGGACCACAAGAGCGTGCTCGTCTTCTTGAAAGTTTAAATGAAGAACTTCGACGGATGGCAAGTTGTGCATTTGAAGAATCACTTCCTGGCACAGAAAGGCTTGCACCAACAGGTGGATGATCGTTGTTAGTTGGGCTACTCTGATTTGCTGAATTAGGGGAGAGAAGTCCAGCAGCAGCTGCTCTCTCTTCTCTTAACATTTCTCTTTCCATTTCTATTGCTTGGCGCTCCATGTAATCCTGAAATTCAAAATACTTTTGGTGAGCTGTTGTACATTTATCATTATTGTACATGCTTATGCTTCACTTATATTATAAATTGTATCATTCATGATTAATAAAACTAATCCAAAGAATATAATTATGTCCTAAAAAAAAAAAAACCCCAGTTTACACTACCAAAAAATTTCTTATAATTCATTTTTAAAACCTATTTTAAAAAGCAACATTAATTAAAACATACTATTACAAAATAGATATTAAAAAGTTCAATGATTTATTTTGAGAATTGAATTCAGATTGGTATAAAAAATGACACATGAATCAATCATGGTAGTGTTGAAAGGTACAGTTCATAGTAAAAGTTTTTAGCTTTTAGAAACCAATTTAAAGCTTCCTTTTCTTTTTAAGCACATATAGCTTAAAAGATGTATTATTGTACAGTACCCCTCAAAAGCACATATAGCTTTATAAGATAAACATGTATCTATATTGTTAAAGTACCCCTCAAAAACACACTTAGATTAAAATATATATTTGTATTGTTAAAGCACTCCCCAAAAACACATTTAGATTAAAAGATATATCTGTATAGTTAAATTTCCCCTCAAAATGACTTTATTTAGGCTATTTGGTTTTCCTTTTTGAGTAAACAGATATTCATATAAAAAAATATTGCAATTATCTTTCAAAGATTCCTTTAAAAAAACAAAAAAAAAAAAATAACTCTCAACCTATATAACTATTCAGTTATAAGCTAAAGCACTACAGCAGATATGTATGCATGGCAAGTGCAGTCAAAGACACTGAGGTCTTAAGATTTGTTAGCCAATGCCAGAAGAGACAATATTAAAACATTGATTCCTCTATAATATCTAAGAGTACCTTTAAAAAAAAAAGAGTAATAAAAAGAGATTTTTAGAGGAAAAAAAAGACATTTATTGACAAAGGAAATGTTTTTAAAGAATAAAATCAAATTTCCTTACTAGACTTTAGATTTGACACGTTAAAAATATATGTTCAACATTTTTTTTTTTGGTCTTTTGCTTCATCCCGAGAGAACAAAAATGTGCTTCAACAGTGAATTAGGTGCAATCTATAATTTACCAAATCCTATAATTAAATTAGAATTCTTTTTGTGCTCATAATTAACTTAAAGTCTGTGAACATAAAAAAAAAAAAAAATGATGGTGTGAGAAAAAAAATTCAATGTGAATCCCTAATGTGTCTTTAATATATTAAAGATGTACATTACATGCACACACAGAAATAAGATAATAATAAACATTTAATTTTAAATAATCTACCTCTTAAAACTTTCAAAATATTTTTATAACAAAAACTACTTGAAAAGCCCAAAATTTAAAAGTATTTGTCAATTTTTTTTTAATCATGTAGTTATTTGAAATAATCTAAGAAAAAATGATGTTTTCTAAAGTATACTTTTTTCACATTAAATTTTTTTTTTAAATCTTTAAAAAATGTAGTACCTTTTAACATACATGTCTAAAAGAAATTGTATAACTTTGTTGATAAATCTTTCATTTCTTTAAATCTTTGGATTGATAAGTGCCTACATTAAATCAATAGTAACAAACATTTAACAATAACAACAAACAATATATATATGAGAATATTTAGCTCACAATGCTTCAAACAAATATAAAGGTGAACTAATTTTTATTACTAAAAAGTTAAAACATAAGAGAATTTCGAGAATGTAAATTTTCATTGCTCTGATATTCTCTGATATTAAATTGAATTTAAACAAGAAAAAAAAATACTAACTAACACATGAACAAAAATTCAATAACTAAACATGGCAACAAGGAACATATTTAATTCAAAAAAAAAAAAAAAAAGGTAATTGTTATTTTAATTTTATATAGGGATATTAAAAATACACAAAAAAAAGTAAAAGAACTATTATAACAAAATAAAAGCATATGTTAAAACAAAATAAATGATGTGCTTTTAAAAGTGCGTAAAAAAATCAAATTTTAAGCGAAAAGAGAAATGGAAAGATAAAATTAACAACTTTAAAATATATATGTAACGAAATAAAATATTCATTATCTTGAATTTGAACTTATTTGTGCACGTGTATGATTGTGACAAATTAATAGTGATGTAAAAAAAGAAAAATTACAACAATAGTGAAGAGGTGAATGTGACATTATTGTTAGAGAAATTATTTTACTGTGCTGTATTTTATTACATGCAATATAACAGCAGTGGCCAAGCTTCAGATCAACCTGTGTAAAGTTTCGACTTCATAAATGACAGGCCAAAATTTATATTGCTCTAGTTACATGCAAAATCAAACTTTATTAATAATTAAATAATGTGAAAAATGCTGGCAGTAGAAAGTAAAACCGTAAAAGAAACAGGTAAGGACATCAAAATTCATTTGTAATAATTATAGGCTGTGAGCAGACTTTCTGAAAAACTCTCAATTTTTTTTTTATTTTAATTTAACTTGAAGGGTTTTAAAAAATTTTTTATATATTTATAAGAGTTTAGTAATTTTCCATACACACTCTCATTAAGAGCAGGCATAGATTCATGTAATTAATAAATGTACTCAACTGATGGAGAAAACTTTTCAAACTATATTATTTGTTCTGCATGCATGATCAGAACTAGGAGCCTGAAATATTTTTCGCAATCTGTATTATATTTTTGCAATTTATTATCTATTGCCTGAGAAAGTAGCAACATGTTTGGAAATTGTTTATATCTGTTTAATGATTCAATGCTTTTAATAATAGTAAACTTGAGAAAACACATAAGCTATTATTTTTTTAAACTACTTTTTCAACATGAGCTACGCATACTGGCTGAAGAAGCACCTGCGGCCCATGGGTCGCATTTTGGCCACCTCTGTAATATGTAAGGAAAAAAGGAGGGATGAAACAAAGTTAGAAATTGCAATTTTAATTATTTTGTTAATTGAATTAATTATTAAAAAAGGCAATAAAAACTGTCAGTTGCATTTTTTAAATAATGTTTTGGCTGAGAGAGAATAAGAAAGCTTTAGATAATACACATATTTAATTTCCTTCTTAGCTGGTAGGTTAAATCAGTGCTACTAATGAGCAATATGAGTTTCTGCAATATTACAGATTTCTCATAACAAAAAATTTTTACACCTTTAAAACAAGTTGAGGAAATGTCATGGCTTAAATAAGACAGAAAATAAACTGTGTCCAGTACATAAATTGTGAAATTTAGAAGAAAGTGTAATAATTTAAAAAAAAAATATAATATGTGTTGAAGATTCAGTTAGTCAGCTAGAAGTAAAACAAGTTTAAGATGTATTAGTAGGTAGTATTACAAAATACACACTATTTAATGGATATATAAAAGTACGATTGGATAAATACAGACAAGTAAAAAACAAGAAGAGTAGACTAAGTACTTCAATTTGTATATGCACAAAATTGAGAATATCTTTGCACATTCAAGAATGCAAAAGTTATATAAGACAAATTGTATTTTGAAAACAGTTTGTTTATACCGTACCCGCTTCATTTGGTTTCTCACTGATAACTGTATGATTAGAAAATAAATGTACAGACATTATTTCTCTCTAAAAGTTACCTCCTACATGATGATTTGGTTGCATTACATACATTTTTTAATCAAATGACTTAAATCATAGCAATAACTTGTGAATTTGTTTCAGAAAAAAGTACGTAAAAAGCAAACAATGCATTCATGATTTTTTTCCCTTGTTTGAGAGAGAACAAAGAATATTTTTTTTTAACTCAGGTTGAAATTATAGTAAATTATTCTATGCAAATATATTAATGCCAATAAATATATAATAACTCTCATAGTTGGTAAAAAAAAGTCCTTACAGACATATGTATTTTCTTCATTCAAAAAGCTCTAAATCATTTCTTGATGATTAAGAGCTATATATTTTACAGTCTGAAATTCACACAGATAATAATTCTTGGTTCTTCATAACAGAAAGAGAGTATCGATTAAAAAAAAATCCTTAAGGATTCATGCGAAGAGCTCTGAATCATTTCTTGATGTTTGGAATTTTATATACTTGTCTATAAAGTTCACTAACAAGTGAAATTTATTTTAAATACTTAGCTCTTACTCTGCACATAAAATCAGATGCTTGGAGATGAAAAATGTAAAAAAAATAATTTTTAACTTACACCCTGGGTCCCATGCTGCTGAACATGGGGAGAAGGCATGGGTGACCTAGACCGCCTTCTAGACTTTCGACGTTCTGGTCCCAACCAAGTAGGAGTGCTACAAAGGGCAAGAAAATCAAAAGAACTGAACTTAGTCTCAGTCTCAGGCTCTATAGCACTGTGTTGTGCTGGGTCAGTAGAATCATCTGTTGATAAAACTAAGGCTGGTGGTCCTGCAAAAGAAATATTTTATAATTTACAAAAAAAAAGAAAGATCACCCTTTGATAAAAGCTAAGTTTAAAAAAAAATACTCTTATCATAACTGCTAAAAGTAACTGAAAAATTGTTACATTAATAATATAGTACTGCAAATGGCAATTCTCGTGTGGAGAAGTCGAACTCCCATCGGGCGCCTCCCCAGGTGGCGGATAGGGGAAAGCTCGCCAGATATGGTGAGTGCCGATGAAATACAATTCTCGGGGCGGACCAAAGCAGGCAACTACAAAGGCTAAGGGACCTAACCTTAAACAAAGGCAGCTACCCACAAGGCTGTGAAGGGCAACACCCTAGTGGTTGTGCACAGGGCTAACTACCCAGTCATGTAAAAAAAACACTAGTTACGAAAGCCAATCAACAATTCAAAAACCGGACTGATTCAAATGGAAACCGACCTTCGCATGATCACGGACATGATTACTGGCTAGCGACTTGGAATGTGTTAAGCCTATACAGAGCAGGAGCCCTAACCCGCCTCACTGAACAGCTTAGAAAATACAAAATAAAAATAGCAGCACTCCAAGAAATCAGATGGAAAAATTCAGACATACTAAAAACAACAGAGTATACCATCTTTTATAGTGGAAACACCACAAATACATTAGGAACAGGTTTTGCTGTCAGGAAAAACATCCTCAATCAAATAATTGGCTTTAAACCAACCAATGAAAGATTGTGCAGCCTCAGGATTCGTGGCAAAATGTTCAATATGACCCTAATATGTGCCCATGCACCCACTGAAGATTCAGAAGGGAATACCAAAGAGGAATTTTATGATGCCCTAGAAAGGTTATATGAAGAAGCACCTAGACATGATATCAAATTAGTGTTAGGAGACTTCAACGCTAAGATTGGCAAAGAAACACTATACAGACCGACAATTGGAAGCTACAGTCTACATGAAGAAAGCAACGATAATGGAACGCGTCTGATTGATTTTGCATCTGGCAAAGGCATGACCATTAGTAGTACTAAGTTTCCACACAAAAGAATACACAAAGAAACATGGAGGTCACCAGATGGGGTGACAAGAAATCAAATAGATCATGTGCTAATAGACAGGCGACATGGTTCAGATATTCAAGATGTCAGAAGCTTCAGAGGAGCAGATGCCGACACAGACCACATGTTAGTCAAAATAAAGTATAGACAAAAAATAAGTATCTTTCACAACACAAAAGCAAAGATAACAAACCAATTTGACTGTGAAAAACTAATAAAAGAGCCACAAACAAAAGAAAAATATGAACAAGAAATTAAAAGCAAACTAGAAACACTAGATATAGATAATAATGAAAATCTAAATAGCCACTGGGAAAAGATTAAACAAACCATAAAAAACACAGCGGAAAGTGTCATAGGGTACAAGCAAAAGAAGAAAAGAGCTGAATGGTATGACGATGAATGCAAAAAAGAAGTGGAAGAACGAAACAAATTGAGGATGATAATGCTACAAAAAGCAACCAGAAAGTCAACTCACGCATACACTGAGGCTAGAAGGAGGGCCACTAAAATATGCAGAAAGAAAAAACGTGAATGGGAAAAGGGAAAACTAGTAAAACTAGAGGAATACTCAAAAGAAAAAGAAACAAGAAAAATGTACATGGCCATCAAAGAGGAAAGTAACGGCTTCCAAGCAAGATCTCACATGTGTCTTAACAAATCAGGCGACCTGCTTATAGAAAATGAAATGGTTCTAGAAAGGTGGGCGGAATATTTTGAAGAAATGCTGAACATTAAAACTGACAGCGAAAATGATGTACCAAACATTGCAGAGGACGATGGGGCAGAAATAGAAGAACCAACCATAGAAGAAATAAATAATATTATTAAAAAGACCAAAAACAATAAAGCACCAGGAGAAGATAACATAAATGCTGAGTTACTCAAATATGGAGGACGCACACTACACTTAGAAATACACAGGATGGTCAATAAAATATGGAAAGAAGAGATAATGCCAACAGAATGGGAAATAGCCTTAATAGTTCCACTACACAAGAAAGGTTCGAAACTTAACTGCAACAACTACAGAGGAATCTCACTTCTCAACACTGTTTATAAAATACAAACAAAAATAATAGCCTGCAGAATAGGGAATTTCAGTGAAACAGTATTAGGTGACTATCAATGTGGTTTCAGGCCTAGCAGAGCAACCACAGACCACATCTTTTCCCTTGAAACACTCTAGAAAAATGTTATGAGCATAATATAAACCTGCATCAGCTGTACATAGATTTCAAGATGGCATATGACAGCATCAATAGAAATTATCTTTACAAAACATTGCAGGAGTTGTGTATCCCCAACAAGCTCATTAGACTAGTACATATGACATTAAACAACTCAAGAAGCAAAGTGAAAATCCAAGGGAAAGCTCAAGAGAATTTAAAGTAAACCAAGGACTTAGACAAGGAGACTCCCTTTCGTGCATACTTTTCAACTTAACCCTAGAAAAAGTCATAAGAAACGTACAGTTGGATAAGCGAGGAACTATAACACACTACCTCAAAGTGAAAAAACAAAGTCTATGAAAACAGGAACAATATTTACAGAACCCATCCAATACCTTGCATATGCTGATGACATAACAGTGATAGGAAAGCAAAGCAAGGATATAGCAAAAGCATACATAGAATTAGAAACAGCAGCTCAGAAAGCAGGTTTAACAGTAAACGAAACAAAGACTCAATATATGCTGTTACAAAGAAATGAAAAAGAAGGAAGAGAAAAATTTTTCAAAATCAGTGATAGAGCATTTGAAAGAGTAGGAAACTTTAAATACCTGGGATCAACCATAAGTGAGAAAAACGATATAATGATAGAGATAAAAAACAGAATAGAAGTAGGGAACAGAATATATTATACACTGCATAAAATACTGAAAAACAGACAGATCTCCAGAAAAATTAAAAAAACCATATACAAGACAATGATCCGGCCAGCAGTAACATATGGTAGCGAAACATGGACCATCAGCAAACAAGCAGAAAATATGCTAAACACTTGGGAAAGGAAAATGTTTAGGAAAATATATGGGCCAGTAAAGGACAATAACGAGTGGAGAAGTAGAACCAATTCAGAGCTGTACGAACTGTACGTAGAACCAAATATAACAGCTGAAATTAAAATGAATAGATTAAGGTGGGTAGGGCACATAGAAAGAATGGAAAACAACAGAGGTCCAAAAACGATTTATAAGACAACACCTAATGAGAAAAGGCCTAAAGGCAGGCCAAGAAGCAGATGGTTGGAGGAAGTGGAGAAAGACCTTAAAGCCATAGGAGTGAGAGAGTGTAGGAAGAAGACCCTGGATCGGGAAAAGTGGAGAAGTGTAGTATGGCAGGCCAGGGCCCTAAATGGGCTGTAGAGCCAAAGGAAGAAGAAGAAATGGCAATTAATAAATTAAAAGCTTTCATAATAATACAAGTATGGATCATCATAAATCCAAATGGAAACACAAAAGTTTTTAAGAAAAATAACAAAAAATAAAATGTTGAGATAAAATTATAAAAGTTGAGATAAAATTACAATTTGTTACTAAATGAAATCTAAGCCCAAAACGAGTGAATTTACCCAATTAAAAATGAATAAAGTAAGGAATAATCTAACATAAATGCTTTACATGAAATAGGTTGGGAAGAATGTTACCTAAATTATATCAGTTATGTGCAGTATACAATCTCTGCTTCAATAATTTTCACAAATCTTAAGCAATAATGTTGGATGGATGGCCGAGTGGTGTAGATACTCGAATGTATCCAGGTGAAATTTGGTGCAAAGTCATCCCACAAGTCCACCCAGCTTTAAATGGGTACCTGACTTAAGTTGGGGAAGTAAAGGCGGCTGGGTGTTTTGCTAACCACACAATCCCTTCATATGCCGAGGTTATAGAAACAGTTGAATTCTACACTTCATCTGCCCCGAAGGCCCGTTAGGGCTAAGAAGAGAACTTTACTATTTTTTTAAGCGATAATATACATAATGCTAAATGCAAAAATTAACCTGGAAGGTTATGAGCTGTCACTTATTAATTTAAAAAAAAGCCATAAAAACCTTTCAATAAATTCTTTTTATCACCACCTTTCTTAGTTGCTGTATGTGCAGACTTTGACCTCTTCTTTGTTTCTTTCTTTTCACTTTTCAGAGTATGATCAACATCAAATATACCTGTATGTTGAAATATATGAATTCAAACAATACAAATGAGAGCCAACAACAAAAGTTCAAAATATTCATTAATTATTTAAAACCAAAAAATTAAATCTCTAAATAGTAAATGTAAATAAACACAGTAAATACTGAAATTTAAGCAAATTTAATTAAAATGGGTCAAAACTATTTTTGAATGATATACATAGGTAATAATAAATATAAAGGATAATGTGCATTTTGGTGTATCAACTAACCTTGCTGTTGACGTTTTCTATCTAATATCATATTAAACATGGCAGAATATTCATCAGATTTATTTTCAGAAACTTTTTGTTCCAATAAATCTTTCCTCATATTCAAGGCTGTAGCAAGTTCTTCGAGAGTCTAAGAGTTAAAAAAAACAATACATGTAATAAACATGCAATTAATATAGTGGTGGTGCAGCAACACACAATTATCTCAAAATACAACAATCTAAAAATAAAAAGCAAAAAAAATACTTCAAAAGCCTATTATTTAAGTCACCAATAGCATTTTGCCCACTTTTACTACAGAGCAATAATATCAAAAGCCACTGAATGCTAAAAAAGACTTTGATGAAAAATAAATAGCTATTCTTATTATAAGATGATATGCATTACTAAAACTAAAATCAGCTAAAGTAGAGTTGTATTTGAAGTACTTTAAATACTTTAATTACTATTTTAATAAAAATATTATTTTCCTTTGTAAATAGAAGTAACACATATTATTAAAAATGGCTTTAGAAAGAGCAGAGTCAGAGTTAAGGCAGAAAAAATAAAATGAACATTTGTATTATACACAAGATAAACATCCTTTGGACCCTGTCAGATCAGTGTGTAAATTGTTTTTAAGGAACATGCCCAAGATGCAGTCATATCCATGTTCATTATTTAAAAAAATATAAATAAAATGAAAGTGTTAGTCTAGGTTTGATCATAACCGGTGATGTATAGAAACAATGACAATAAAATAAAATTCAATCATAATTAAATCTTTAAACAAAAAAAGTAATGAAGCAGTTAAATTTTTCTTTCTAATTATTCATTTTCATGCCGTAGTTACTCAACTTTGCTACTTTATCTCAAAAGAGTTGTTTATCACTTGTAAAAAATACTTTTAATATATTAATTTAATCTGATTTATATTGCTAAAAACATTGTTCAGCTTTTTAAAGTTTTGAAAATGAAACTTCTGAAGTATGCAGCTCAGTGATCAATGAAAAAAAAAAAAATAAACATAACACATCATAAAAGCATTCTTGTTATGTTGATTTTAAAATATAAAGAATTCAACCTAGGAAAAAATATCAATGAAACAACATTATGAATCATTCTTAACACCAATAAAAATGCAAATATTCAAAAGCCTTATCATTTTATATTATACACACACAAAATGTTTGCCAATATCCTGCTGATAGATTATAAATTTTTATGCATTTTCTTCTTATATTTTTTTTAGTTTAAGAAAATAGTAAAAAAACATGTCATTAAAATACTTATCTAAACAGATGGGTAAGCGATTCAGACAAAAAAGCAGGCAATTAATGATTAAAACTGCTGGTATCTTCCAAGCCTAAAAATAAAATCAAGATGCGAGAAAAAGACATTGAACAAGACATTATGCAGACCAATCATTTCAGAAAACTATAAGACAAAACAAATGAGATGGTTTTATAAAAAAAAATTAAATACACAAGTTAGTATCACTAAAATGTTAGCAGAACAAAAAAAAAATTCATTTCAAAGTAGCCCTTTAACATATAAACAGTTGCAAGGGAGACCAGCTATGCACCTTGTATTAAGTGTTCAAAAGTTTGCAGAGAAAAACAACAGATTTGGTTTATTAATGAGGACAGAAAAAAAAAAAGATTTAAAAATCCCACCCTATGGCTGTGAGTGTGGCAACAACTATGTAGTATACACATCCATTTCCGCATCCAACTACCTGATCATTGTACTGTAAGCACATTTTAAATGGATACACAAACAGAAGATGGGCAGTACTGAATACAATGAATTGTGTGCCTAAGACATCAGAACAACATAAAATAAAAAATATTAACAAAAAAAAAAACAACTGAACAGTGATATTGTTTTACTGCAGATCCTAATGTTCATTTTAATCATTGTTTAGTACATCCATAATAGAGCAGTAAAACACAGGCAGACTAATTCATTAAGTTTTTATAAATTAAAAAAAAAACAACTTTTTTAAGGATTTACAGTAAACCAAATAATGGACACAAAAGATCTAACAATGCCTAGAGAATGTGGACAAATTTTACATTTCTTACATGGCTGAAATTGTGACTAGATTTGTAGCAGTTTAAACATTAGAAGTGTTTCACAAATGACATGGAAATCCATGATGTTTTTTTTCTTGCTTTATTTTGGTTAGGATATATACTCCCGTCACAGAAAAAAGGCCATGAGCGAGATGTAAAGTTTGACAAATATCTCAGACAAATCGATTTAGGAAAAGTTGCAGGTGTTACCTCATCTTCTTCGAGACTAGTCATAGAATCCTGCAGCTAAGCAGGAAAACGTCATCGTGGGGTTAGGCGACAAACAAAAACAGTTATGATGGTAATGATGATGATTACAAAGAAAAAGAAAAAACAAACAAAAATAAAAAAGAAATGTTTTAGTACCTATGATTCTTCAGAAAAAAATAAATAAATGAGAACGGCTTTCATTCATTCTGTATTTTGTTTTATCATTCTAATTTACAAAAATTAGTATGGACACATCATCATTATTTCAATAGTTAAATCATTTGACAATTTTTCAAAATGTATTAAGGATTAATTTTTGTTAAAAATGTAGACTGTACAAATATATTAAAGAAAGAAGGCAAAACGAAATGTTAGCCAAATTAAATTATTAGGCTAATTAAAAGAAAAAGAAAAAATATATCACAAATATATAAGCAACAACAGTGACTATGTAAACAAAAAAAATTTTGAGAATCCGATTTATCTGTTTAGAGTACATAGTAGTGACTTTTTTTTAACCATTTGGTAGTTAACAGGCAGTTAAAAAAAACGATTCTTACATTCAGCCCCTATGTTTCATTAGTTATGATTGACTGAGACTATTAATACTAAGCAGTCTTATTAATATATTCATCTTATCATGCTCAGTTGTTTATAGTGACTTTTTTTGTTATCATGTTGGTGTTGAAATGGTAAGGGAGGCAATAACTTTAGCATTGAAGGGTGGTAAAAGAAATGACTAAATCTGTCATTAAACATCAATTTTCATTTACCAATCCACCTTAATTCACACAATAGGTATTGTATAATCTGATTTGATGTTAATTTGTGTAGATGTACAGTGTAATAACAGAAAGCCTTAACTTTGACAAATAGAATTCTGTTGAATCCCAACAGTTATTGTAATTTTTCAGTTTAAACCATAACATTGAAAGCATTATCCATACTGAACAGATTATGAATCTCATAGTAACAATTCAAGTCTGTAAGCTTATAAAACTACAAAAAAAATGGCATTCTATATAAATGAATGACATTGTGCCTTAAAGAAATAGTGTTTAAAAAGATCTTTATTAAGGATTTAAAATCCAGTTAACAAATATTTTCAGTAAGAGATTAAGACAATGTGCATTAATGCAGTTTTTATTATAAGAAAATGGTAAGAATGTCTTCCTGGGATACCGAGGTGGTTAAAAAGATTTCAATGTTTGAAAGTATGAAACAAAAGTATATTATTTGAAAATCCTAATCAAAACACTCTCAAAAAGAGAAAGATTTCTGTGTCATCATGACCTTTGAGTGATACATTGGAATTAACTACGGGAAGAAATAGGAGTTTCCCATTATATGTTCTTTTAGTCTAATAACTCTCAGTTTAGAGAAATAAAGGCCATAATTATTACTGTTAGTATAACATCTATTAATATCTAATGAATTAGTTTTTATTAGTTTTAATTGGCTGTACCCTTTCGGAAAAGTCATCTACTAAAAGTTATAAACAAAAAGAAGAAAACATTATTACTAGCCAAAGCTTTTACATTTTTTTTGTCACCTTAAATAGCATACTTTTAATAGTAGAAAATGCTAAAATGCTACAACTATTTAATTAAAAGTATAATATATGATTAATATAAAACAAATTAAAATGTTTGTAATAAATATAAAAAGAAATTTATTAGATTTAAAATACTAATTGAAAAAAAATAACTAGATGAAAAATTACTTTACTAAGCACAAATAAAATTAAAGACTACTAATTCAATTCATCCAAGAAGCACAAACTTGCACGCACATACACACCCATACAGACTACAAATGTTTGTACAACATCAATAGCAGATAAATTTCAGCTGTGATGCAAGTATACCATAAACATTTTTATTCCAAAACTCTCAACAGACTAAACAATAAAAAAATCATATGAATCAGAAATTACTATGAATAGGATTTTTTAAATGTTTAAAATTCTTTCTTTTTTTATTAACATTTTTTAATTCAATAGGTACAAGAATTTACTGTACAATGATACCAAATAAAATAATCCGTCGAGAGTTTTAATGGTTATAATCTGTTTCAAATTAATAAGTTAATTGTTTTGGTACCTTTTATCCTTATCTAGCTAAAGTATGGTGTGTAATCTTATTATTAAAATCACTATAAAAACAATTCTTATCTAATTCTAACAACTGGCATTTTATTAGCATCTTGTTCAGACCATATTGCAGGTAATACAAATAACAACAATATGAACTACATAAAAAACTAACATTATTTTGTACAAATTGAAATTTTTTTAGAAATACATACCTGTGTTTTCATATTTTTGTCTCGAGGAAAACATCCAAATGGAAAAAAAGGTTTTTTCCCATTCTCTATAACCCATGCATGAATTTCCATGTCTAATAAAGGCAGCCTAAGACTTGGGCTTGGTTCAATTACTTTATGAAGCAGATCTTGACAATCTGAATTTAAAAAAACAAACAACCCATAACATTATTTATTTATTAAAGGTATTTGAAAAGGGTTTGTATGCTACCCATTCCCTAAATTACAACATATACCAGGCTTCGCTATAAAGATAAATGATTATATTGGCTATTAAATTGGAAGAGTTTTATTTTATGAGCATTGTATACAGATGCTTAGAAATGAGGGCAAAATATGGACATGACAATGGGTACAAAGTATCTCCCTAGCATTAAAGCAGGAGGGTTGGTATCGAGAATTCAGTAGCAATACAACTTTTTGTGAAACTATTGATAGCTTTGATATTTTTTTTTTAGAATCAAGTACATTTCAATAAAATGTTAACATAATCTTAGGTATCCTTTATTTGTTTTCTGGCTACTGAAGGATGCTTACCACATTATTACAACTATCATAATTTTTTTTTTAAGCAAATGACATTTCATACCTGCAGAAAGATGGCTCATCTCCTGGTCATGCATTTCAACTAAACCTTTCTCCATTTGCTGCACAAGTTTTTGCCTCCTATACTGATCAGTGTAAGGCGTTGTAAATGGAAGCTTTCCAACTAACATGGCATACATAACAATACCTCTGTGTAGTGAATACATTAGTTAAAGCCAATTGTAAAAGAAATTTTCAATTATCTACCAAAAATATCATATTGAGTATGAGAGGGAAGTTTTTATTAAAAAAGAACAAAACTTACAAACTCCATATATCTATTTCAAGGCCATACTTCTCGCCAGGAGTAAAAAGCTCAGGAGCTGCATATTCTGGAGATCCACAGTGAGTTTTCATCAATTCATCCTTGGAAAACGTATTACTAAGGCCAAAATCTGTTGAACATTTCAAATTTTATTATTTAAAAAGAAAGAAAAACTGGTAAAGTTTCAATAACGCAGTGGCTACGGTTACAGCCAAAACCATTATATTAGGGTGTAAGGAACATGGCATATATAATTTTTTTTTTCAGGATTAGGATTAGGGTTAGGGTGTGGAGCAATATTATCTATGGCTGGTACCCGAAGTAAAAAAAATACGGGTTCGGTCGGACCGAACCGTAGCCACTGCCTTTCAATAATTTCTGGCTCTCAAAAAAGTTATCAACAAAGTGTGATAAAATGCTAATTTTTAGTGATAAACTAATCTAATTTAACTATTTAAGTGTCTGAAATGGACCATGCGTGAACGTTTATCGATAATAATTATGTAAAATCATTAATACTATGATTTGGAACTATTATAGAGGAATGGTATCAAAAATATCAACATACGGTATTACCTTATTGTCTGATTGTCGATTACGAACTTTAAAATATGGAAACTCTCGTCTGCTATCCTGGCATTTTTTCCTGATGCTAAATGCTAAAATAAAAATTAAAAGCAACAATTGCAGGTACGAAAGTGTTCCACTTACCAACCAATTTTATGTTTTTCTTTGGTGTATCCAACATAATGTTTTCCATTTTCAGATCCCTAAAAAAAAAAATAGTTGAAAAATTGTAAAATTATTTTAGCAAAGGGAAATAAACGATAGAAATATATTAAAAGATATGTGAATGCAAAATTGAAGACAATTAAAGTGCACAAAAATGTAGCCTGCATTACAAAATAATAATAATTTGGCACTAATTTGGATTAAAATTACGAAATTGTTATGTTAAAAATAATGATAAATTTTATCATAATATATTGACAACTTAAATGTATTGGCAAAAATTATTGACAAAAAGTGCTTCGAAGAAAAACAACCCACAGTAGACACATTGGCAGAAAGACACGGATACACACACAACATGTATGACTAAATGACATATGAGTTTATATTTTGTGAGGCTACATGAGTGTTTTCTTTTCGTCAGGTGGTAAATTATAATTTTCAACA
This sequence comes from Bulinus truncatus, assembly GCA_021962125.1. Taxonomy (NCBI): domain Eukaryota; kingdom Metazoa; phylum Mollusca; class Gastropoda; family Planorbidae; genus Bulinus; species Bulinus truncatus. The sequence goes on along the minus strand of JAGDYQ010000190.1, from coordinate 198,928 downwards.
GAATCACAACTTAATTTTAGCTAAGCAACGATATCTTTCAGCCTACACAGTAGGCCTACATTCCATCTTTAATATTCATGCTATGCATTATTATGCTTTTGTTATCAGTGTGAAGTAGTGTAAAGTTTCCTGAAATTCTTTTTTTTTTAAAGAATTGAACATGTATCGCCGATACTGTATTGGCCGATACCGATACTTTGATACTAACAACCCTGCCTCGCATCAACAGTTTTAAGAATCCCACCTCCTGGATTTATAATGTGTGAGTCATTTACGTGGGCTGTCGCTCACTCTGACCTTTGATCTTCGCTTGATAATTATTCGAAAGAGAAAAAAAAAAACAACCTTAGCGTACTTTACGTCTTTATGCGTTGTGTTTGCCTAGTGTGTTTTGTTGACTGATATGACAGTTCGCTCCGCTGATGTTGACAGATCGTGTCGTTATCGCCATTGCAGATGCGGGCCCCCTGGCAATGACCCCACTGACCCCCCTCTCGGCGTGCCTGTATGTATGCATATGAACTGATGTTCTATCTCGAAGTGTATTCATGCTTCAATATACCCGGTATAGAATACCGAGGCAGCGGGACAAAGAGTGGCGGCAGGACTGGACATGGCAGAATAGTGGCCCTTAACAAGTGGGTGTGACACTTAGTCCAAAATAGTTTGCACTTAGAAAATATTTATATTCGTATGCAGGCTCGTAAAGAATGGACAAGAGATGGCAAAATGGATGAACACGCAGGGTAGCGTATATCCACACAAAAAAATCTTCAAGCGTTACCAACCAATCCTTACTGAAGGAGCCCAATATCATTAAGCCCCCCCTCCCCCCGGGTAATCAGCATGTTTGAGCCCCTACGACATTTAACGGTCAGCTTGCGAATTGAAATCTCAGCTTAAATCCGCACATTCGACATGGTCGCAAACAGCCTCCTCCCCTCCCCGTGGAGTGTACTGAACCCCGAGCTACAGCACTAAAACATACAGCGCCGTATATCCAAGAGCGTGCGCACACATAACTGGACAGACCGAACGTGCGCACACATAACTGGACAGACCGAGTGTGCGCACACATAACTGGACAGACCGAACGTGCGCACACATAACTGGACAGACCGAGTGTGCGCACACATGGCTGAACCGACCGAGCGTGAGCACACATGATTGGACAGACCAAGCGTGCACACACATAACTGGACTGATCATTCAAAAGACCGTTACAACTTCAACACGAGGCCGGGAGGGCCAATGAAAAACAAAAAACCGACATAGTAAGCAACTTCGTCTGTTGATCTTTTCTAATTTTTCTGTACTAAAGTCTCTTAAATTAGTTTTTTAAATTACTGTGATGGCGGGTTGGGGGTTTTCCGCGCTTTGCTGGGCGGGAATCCCGTTGATGCGATGGCGATAACGACACGATCTGACAACATCAGCGGAGCGAACTGTCATATCAGTCAACAAAACACACTAGGCAAACACAACGCATAAAGACGTAAAGTACGCTAAGGTTGTTTTTTTTTTCTCTTTCGAATAATTATCAAGCGAAGATCAAAGGTCAGAGTGAGCGACAGCCCACGTAAATGACTCACACATTATAAATCCAGGAGGTGGGATTCTTAAAACTGTTGATGCGAGGCAGGGTTGTTAGTATCAAAGTATCGGTATCGGCCAATACAGTATCGGCGATACTTTTTTTTTAGCATTGGTTGCTGTATTGCCGATCCTTTTTGTTTCAAGTATTGATTTGTGTATCGCCGATACATTTTAAACGAAAAATTTTCGATACCCGATACCAATACTTTTTAATTGGTATAAATGTTATTCTTATATTCTTTCATTCATTTACTTTCTTTCTATCAACTATGTGTTCAATGTTTCAATGAACGACAGAAAAGAAAACTTTATGTCTTTTTTTATCGATCTGTCAGTTATATAAAAACTTGAAAAACTTGCACTCTATATGTTTTAAATAATAATATTTTTTTTCTTCTCAAAAGTGTTGGTATTGTATTGATATCGATTTTGGCAATACATTTTTACTTGAGTATTTGTATTGGTATTGGCGATACTCTTTTCATGAAGTATTGGTATTGGTATTGACAATAAAATTTAAGAGTATTGTTAACAAACCTGATGGGAGGTGTGTGGAGTTAAGCTTATCAAATGATAAATATATTTGAAGCATATCTCAACCACCCAGAATGGGGCTGTCCATTAATTACGTCAACAAAATAGGGGGGAGGGGTGGTCAGAAAATTTTTGACAATTGTTGTCAAGAAAAGTTGACGTCAACAATGTTACTTTTTTTTTAAATTTAATATAATTACTTAAATAAAGGAAAATTAAGCAGCGTTTGCAGTCCTGTGTTACACACACTCCCTTAACATTCAGTATTTTAATTAAACTAACTATATTCCTACTAATTTTGCCACATAAACATTTTGGAAGCCACCTTTTTTTTTAGGGGGGGGGGTGTAATCAAATGTTGAGGTAATTTTATAGGGGGAGGGTCGTCTCTGGAAGTTTGACAAGTTGTTGACAAGGGGGAGGGGGGGAGGTAAACATCGCCAAAAATTTGTTGACATAAATAATGGACAGCCCCAACAATGTACAAATAGCTATAATGATGCAAAATAAATACAGCTCCAAAACAATATGTGTTTACCCTATCAAAACCAAGCCCAGCTTGCGCGCCAAAAAAAAAATAATACATTATTTATTTAAAATTAGAACTAGAGATGAGGCAAGCAGTGCGCAAAATGAAAAGACTTTGTATTAATGAACATGATTAGTTGACCACATTGTACAGTGAGAGGGAATCTATTCTCAATATGAGGCATTGCTGTCTGGACGATTGTTGTTTATTTTTATTATTTAATATGAAATGTGAAGCCACCAGTTTTATCCATTTTGTGTGTGTGTGTGTCTGTGTGTGTGTGTGTGTGCATGGGCGTCACTAGAAATTTTTCCAGGGGGGGGGGGCAAAAATTTTCCAGGGGGGGGGCAAATAACAACTTTATGGCATTTTTTTTAAATGTAAGGGGGGGGGTGAGCAAATGCCCCCCTTGCACCCCCTCCCCCCATGTTTACACTTGTTGACATGCGCATTTGGTCAACCCATCACGTGCTTACTCAATGGACATGTTTAACGGAGGCGTAGCGATCCCTAAGATGTGTGACGCCTGCCCCAAACACACACACACAAACGCACACACACACACAAATAATAAAAATAAATATCATCTGACCCTCACCCCCCCCCTCACCTCCCCCCCCCCCCCACTTTCCCCAAGGCTAGATTATAAATTATAAAAAATGTGCATTTCTCGATTTAATCGATTTTCCCCCCCTTCTGATTACTGCCATATTGAATATTAGTTAGTGAACTAACTCAGTGAGATTAGTGATGTTATTATTGAACACTCAGTGAGACTTGGGATGAGATTGCTGTACATAACTGGATCATTTGCTATCGATAAAACTCCTTATATTCAAAGTCAATGAAAAGATATGATTTAGTTTCCTTAAGGCTCACCTGACTTAAACCGTCTCATATGTATATGTTTATATATATATATATATATATATATATATATGTATACTGTGGTAATAGCCATGGTACATATAGCTATCACAGCTACAGGATTGTTAGTATCGAAGTATCGGTATCGGCAATACAGTAACGGCGATACTTTTTTAGTATTGGTTGCTGTATTGCCGATCCTTTTTTGTATCAAGTATTGATTTGTGTATCGCCGATACATTTTAAACGAACAATTTTCGACACTCGATACCAATACTTTTCTATTGCCACTGTTAGATAATTGCAGAAAAACGATAGTGATTTTATTTAATACATTGTTTTAAAAGTAATCTACATAAATTAGGTCACTACCAGTAATCATAGCCATCAAGCCTACCATTACTAACACCACCCACCTCCACAACAATACAACCACGGTCAGCGAATTGAAGGAAATTTTGAAGTTGCTTTGCGCGCCGATATCTATAATGTTATTCTTATATTCTTTCATTCATTTACTTTCGTTCTATTAACTATTTGTTCGATGTTTCAATGAACGACAGAAAACTTTATTTCCTTTTTGATCAATCTGTGAGTTATATAAAAACTTGAACTTTTTATATTTTAAATAAAATTTTTTTTTGTTCCCAAAAGTATCGGTATTGTATTGGTATCGATTTTGGCAATACATTTTTACTTGATTATTTGTGTTGGTATTGGCGATACTCTTTTCATGAAGTATTGGTATTGACGATACAATTTAAGAGTATTGTTAACAATAGTTATGACTAACATATAGACCGTCACTAAAATATCTCTTATTACGAACCAAAATGTAAAATATCATCATTATCAGATGACACATCTGGAAAGTAATACAAGTATGTCATTTACGCACTATCCCCCCCCTACACCCCCTTCCCCTAGGTCTCACTTAGTCCTCGATATGGGTTGGTGGTGTATGGGGGATGTATGTGTGTGTGGTGGGGGGGGGGGGAGGGGCGGAGTGTATGGCCTGTGTGAGAGCGATAAAAATTTCCCTCCGAGGGAGAAAATAAATGATGAAACGTCGGAAGCTGGGCAACAGACTGTGACTAAAGCCATGAATATTTCATTTCTGGACATGTATTCGTGGTGAGAGGAGGGGGATGGACAAGGGTGAGGGAGGGGTCAATATAATGAGCGGCGGCGGGAGGGTCTTGATATGGTGTGTTTACACAATCGGGGCATCCATTCATATTGATCTCTAGGGTACAAACCAAACCAAAACAAACACACACAAATACACACACACACACACACTGTTAAATAAGATAAGGTCAGTCTGCAGTTAACTTGGATATCTAATTGACTAGCCCGCAGTAAACTTGGATATCTAATTGACTAGTCCACAATAAACTTGGATATCTAATTGACTAGTCCGCAGTAAACTTGGATATCTAATTGACTAGTCTGGAGTAATCTGGATATCTAATTGACTAGTCCGCAGTAAACTTGGATATCTAATTGACTAGTCTGGAGTAATCTGGATATCTAATTGACTAGTCCGCAGTAAACTTGGATATCTAATTGACTAGTCCGCAGTAAACTTGGATATCTAATTGACTAGGCTGGAGTAAACTTGGATATCTAATGGACTAGTCTGCAGTAAACTTGGATATTTAATGGACTAGTCTGCAGTAAATTGCACATAAACATACAAGTATAATTACAAGTATATTATTATTAATATAAGCAAAATTCTATTTCTTCATAATTGGTCCAACAGGCAATACTTTATTTTTAATACTAAAAATGTACATGTACACAGCCAATAGGTCTCTATGTCCGTCGTATGTGTTCATTATGCTAAGAAAATTTGGCTCCAAAGTGTGGTAAGCGGCCATGTTGTTGATCGCGAACTATTTTTGTTTTGTTTACCGAGACTAATTTACTGCAATTCTTAAAAAGAAAAAAAAAGAAAATGTTGAACTAATAATCAAATCGTACATTGTCGTACAATGTAATGCAGTTCTAATAATTATGTTGAGATTTTCATACAACAATGTTGTAGGAGAACATTCTGTGCATTGTGATTTGGTGATTTGTCTAGAATAGTAAGTAAAAAAGATTTAAAACACATGTCCTGCAATTTCTATATACGGTTTGAAAAAAAAAATGTCCAAGTTCAGACAATAAAATATGCGCAATATATAACAAAAAAGAAAAAAAAAAACAAACAAAAACAAAGACTATTTATAAAAATAAAGAAGGGGGAAATAGTGTGGCAGACGACGTTTATTTTAATGGTCTGTTCATTCCCCCCCCCTCCTCTCCCCCCTCCCCCAGGCTGGTGTTTTTTTTTTAAAGTAAAATAACAAGTGACTTATCCAATTACCCCTGGTGCATACATAATCAATGAGCCCCCCCCCACACCCCCTCCAATTTAATAGAACACCCATGTCCGTTTTCTTTTTTGTTACTTCATTGGGGCTCTTGGCTGTTGGGGGATCTCGGAGTCACTCAGAATCATTTTTTTTTCCCTTTCTCTTCTCTCCCCATCACCACACGGAGTCATCTTGTATTCAAGATCTCTGACTTCCTCCCCTTTGTTAATTTATACTTCTTTTCATTCTCTCTCTCTCCCCCCCCCACCCTTTTCATTTTTAAGTCGCCTTTTCTTCTCTGTTTCTTAAATCTCAACAACTCCCCCTCTCTCCCATCGCGGATATGTATCTGAATCTGACCATTATATATATATATATATATATATATATATATATAAATATATATATATACAGTGGATTCCGCTTAATTGGGACACCGTTTAATTGGGACAGCCGCTTATTTGGGACACATCTCAAAGAAACCAAACCAAGAAGCCAATAGTAAATGTGTATGTTTAATTGGGACAGCCGCTTAATTGGGACAAAAAGCCTCGGTCCCGATGTGTCCCAATTAAGCGGAATCGACTGTATATATATATATATATATATATATATATATATATATATATATATATATATATATATGTATGTATGAATGTATGTATGTATGTATGTATGTATGTATGCATGTATGCATGTATGTATGTATGAATGAATGTATGAATGTATGTATGTATGTATGTATGTATGTATGTATCTATCTATCTATCTATCTATCTATCTATCTATCTATCTATCTATCTATCTATCTATCTATCTATCTATCTATCTATCTATCTATCTATCTATCTATCTATCTATCTATCTATCTATCTATATATCTGTCTATCTATCTATCTATCTATCTATCTATCTATCTGTCTGTCTGTCTGTCTGTCTGTCTGTCTGTCTGTCTGTCTGTCTATCTATCTATCTATCTATCTATCTATCTATCTATCTATCTATCTATCTATCTATCTATCTATCTATCTATCTATCTATCTATCTATCTATCTATATATATATCTGTCTATCTGTCTATCTATCCATCTAATCATAAACCCACCCAACCACCCATCGATCCATCGACCTAACTATTCATCCATCCATCCATCCATCCATCAATATGTCTGTCTATCTGTTAAAACAAACGTGAGGCTTTTTATCCAGGCCTTCACCCTCCCTTCTAACTACCATGCTACTCCCAGTGGATAATTTCTCATATATAAATTATTTTGTCTGGATGTGTCGCACAAAAGTTCGTTTCGTATTATTTCATTATTGTTTATCGTCTTTATCATTTCTATATTATATCATCTTTTTCAATCATCTTATTGAAATTTCTGTTTTTGTTTGTTTGTTTGTTTGGTTAACTCATTGTACACGTGTGGGGCGCAGCGTTCAACTTATAACACACACACCTGCTCTTACGGTGAAAAGTTTAATATAAACAACACCGAGCGAGGTTTGAAAAGGGAGGGAGGGAGGGGGTGGGGGTAGGGGGGTGGGGGAAGAAGGCTGGGGATTAATTGCAAACGGCCATATTTTATATCACACCTGTTCTCCCCCACCCCTCCTCCCACCCCACACCTTACAGTGATTTAGTATCAATGCTGTCAGCCATTCCATCCATTTATACATAATACAACGAGCCGAGAGTCGGGGGGGGGGGAGAAAATAAAGATGTGGCCTAATGCCATGTTTCGCAATGTATGATTGATCCATAAAGCTTTATTTTTGCTCGACCCCTCCCCCTTTCCTTTCCCCCTCTTTTCCCCTTCACCAACCATCGAGAGATATATGATACGGGGAAAATGTGTCCCCAGTTGAGAATGTGTTCCCCCCCAGGGGAGATTGTGTCGACGTTCAGTACCCACAGGTTGTTTTATTTAAAGGTATGCGATCTCATCTGACCGAATGAGTGAATCATTATAAAATGAATCACGTAATGACGATCCGATCGGTGGCACTTTCTATTTTTTTGTTTTTTAAATGTTACCTTTGCGATGAGTGATTCATTGCGCAGTATGGAGCATCAGTGGGTTTTTTTTATTACTCAAGGGTTATTTGTGTGTGTGTGTGTGTGTGTGGACATTTGGGTGGTGTAAAAAAAACAACAACAAAACAAAACAACAATCGCCATTTAAAGGTGACTTTGGTTGAGTGAGTCTTTGATTCAGCACGCATTTGCCAGCAGTCTACGTGGCCTATGGGGCTGAGCCGCTGTGGATAGACAAACTAGGTAACAGCCTTGGACCCCCCCAGCCCCCACCCACCACTTATCCTAGTACACTATCCCATCAAATGTAATGCTCTAAGGACTCTGGCAGTTACTTTTGCCTACGGTCCTTGAAAATAAAAAAAAAAAACCTGTCCGTCTCTGCATGCTCCCCCCACCCCACCCACTCTCCAAAGCCTAAGGGGCATATATGTTGAGCAAGAAAACGAATTCGAGTGGATACTGCTCATGACTACCCCGCCCCTCCTCTCTGATAATATATTTTGTCGCGGATTACTATACCCGACGGGGCATCTCCCCCCCCACCCCCGACAAGTGTTCAGATCGCGGTCCCCCTCATGCCGGCCCTCGCCTGTGTTGTTCTCCCGGGTGTTTTCGATTTCCCCATTGCAGTCTTGGCTGTGATGAGGGCACTTGTGCATGCGACCCTTCAATGGGTTCCCGGGCATGTGGACGTGCCTGGAAATGAACGGGCAGACTGCATTGCCAAGGCAATCCAACAGTCGACAGAGCCCAAAGCGCTGCCCGTGGGTGCAAGAAAGAGCTCATTCGAGGCAGCGCGTGCCAAGATCTGTCTCTTTGGACAATCAAAGTGGTTCTCGAGCTGGGATGATGGGGGTGACCGGAAGAAGTGTCCGGCAGTCTATGGAGCGGCCGTCCAAAGCCGACCCGTGGTGGCAGCTTAGGAGAGTCGAGCAGGCGCTAATTGCCCAGTTCCGTACTGACTGGGCACTGTCCTATTGGCGCGTACTTTGGGAGGTTGAGGCCCAATGTCGACACCCTTTGCAGACACTGCAGGGAGGTGGAGGAAACCGTGGATCATGTGCTTTTCGAGTGTCCCGGACTGGCGGACCACAGGGTGGACCAGTCCGGAAGCTTGCTGGCCATTGGGCTTTATGGCAGTCTCCAGATGTTGAGAGACACAGCAAGTCTGATCTCACGGGCTCTAAGAGACTAAGTCTCAGTCCGCAGTTTCACTGAGAGAGTTCAAAGAGAGAGAGAGAGAGAGAGAGAGAGAGAGAGAGAGAGAGAGAGAGATGGGCACTTACATACACCTGATACGATCAAGAGATTAGCATCGCATCTTTACAACGGCATATTTTGATGCTGCACCATGCAAGAAACACGGCGTAACCTACAGGGCGCCAACCGGTCTCACAGCTTACCCACCTTGGAGGCGCTGAAGCAGTAGGCGAAAAAAAAATACCTGTCGCTGGTGTCCCTCCCTATCACAACGCCACCGGATCCATGACACTATCTATACAGGTCATGTCTTTTCTTTTGTCTTCTTGGAGCTTCCGGTCTTACACATCCAACGGATCATGTGATCTTTACAATGGATTGCATGCAATACCACAAGTTTCGTTTTATTTATCAAACTTTAGTTACACATTTATCCTGTAAATTGGGAGAATGTATTGTGGATGGGGCCCGGGGGGGGTGTAATATTGATTATTTCACGTAGTGTGAGTTTATTGAAGTAATGGCGTTGGTGACACAAAGCACTTGCAACCACCCCTATACCATTTATTATTCCCATGCGCGATTAACAATTACAATAACAACAACCCCCCCCCCACCATCTCTGTCTCTGTCTCTGTCTCTGTCTCTGTCTCTCTCTCTCTCTCTCTCTCTCTCTTGTTAGCTGATATGTTAATATATTCAACAAATGAAACCGTTTTCCACAGACAACATTCAAACTATTGAAACATTTAAATAAGAAAACAAACAAACAAACACACAAACAACAACATCAACAAACAACAGGATTAGCCTAACAACTGTTGTATTAGCATATGTGACGGCCTTGACCCCGGTGGCAAGACGGTTTCAGCAACCAGCACCCTACTTCAGACGTGCCACGTCTGAGCCAGTTCAAAGAATTAATCACTTTATCTCTCTACCCCCCACCCCACCCCCACCCTACTCCCCCCTTTCTATCCACCCTGCCACTCTTGGTAAATGTCAATCTGGGTTATTGGCCCTTGTTTGCATTTTTAAGCCTCATTTGATTGGCTTGTTGTAATTGGTTATCTTTCCCCCCATCCCCCGCCATGTACCCATTGTCTTTTTAAAAAAAGACCAGTGCGATTGGTTTTCTTTTACCAAAATATTGTAGTCCTGAACTGACAAGTGACATCAGATCAATCAGTCAAACACTCCATAGATAAGTAGATATATGACTGTCTGTTTTGCCTGTCTGTATATCTATCTACCTGCATGTCTGTTTTCTATGTCTACAGTCAATCATCAACAAATCAATCAACCAAACCAACCAATCAATCAGTCAAGCAATCAGCCCACTAATCAGCCAATCATCAAACAATCAATATCTCTGTCAGCTCCGCCTGTCCGTCTTTTTAATCAGACTATGTCTAATTCTGTTTAGGGTCTTACTCTTAACGTGTATCTGTCTCCATACATGTGTATCAATTTCTCTATATATCGCCTTAGTCTGTCTGTATCTAACAGTCTAAAGGTCTATCTATCAGTCTAATGATCTATCTATCAGTCTAATGGTCTATCTATCAGTCTAATGGTCTATCTATCAGTCTAATGGTCTATCTATCAGTCTAATGGTCTTTCTATCAGTCTAAAGGTCTATCTAACAGTCTAATGATCTATCTATCAGTCTAATGGTCTATCTATCAGTCTAATGGTCTATCTATCAGTCTAATGGTCTATATATCAGTCTAATGGTCTATCTATCAGTGTAATGGTCTATCTATCAGTCTAATGGTCTATCTATCAGTACCCGAAACATCAAATTTCAACGTATATTCTTAATCACTTTTTTTTTGTAAAGTTCAACCATTTCTTGTACGCCCTGGGTCTCAATCGACCGAAATCCGACCCTGAAATTAGAGAACCGTTAGAAAAAACAACAACATAAAAAACAACAACTAATAAACAAACAACAACACGGAGCAGTAACAACACATTTCAAAAAGATTTTACCCTTTCTCTTCTCGGCGTACTATTTCATCACAAATTTGTTGAAATATTTTTGTACATTTTTACAGTATATCTTTATACATTTTTTAAGACTATACTTTTTTTTAAGACTAAAGATTTTTAAAAGAAAATATTTAGGAAAATATTATCATCATCATCTTTGCCCGTCACTCCTAACGGAGTATGGGCCACCAACTAAAGATCTCCAGCGACTTCTGTCCTGAGCCATTCTCTCCAGCTGCTTCCAGCTGAACCCCATCCTGGTGATGTCTGCTTCAAATTCTCGGCTCCAGGTGTTTCTTGGCCGGCCTCTCTTTCTTTTTCCTTGAGGATTCCAACTCAATGCTTGCCTAGTGATGTTGCATGCCGGCTTTCGTAAAGTGTGGCATATCCATCCCCACCTCCTCTTCCTGATCTCCTTAGGAAAATATATGGACCAGTAAAGGACAATAACGAGTGGAGAAGCAGAACCAATTCAGAGCTGTACGAACTGTACGAACAGCTGAAATCTAAATGAATAGATTGAGGTGGGTAGGGCACATAGAAATAATGGAAAACAACAGAGGTCCAAAAGCAATATATAAGGCAACACCCTATGAGAAAAGGCCCAAAGGCAGACCAAGAAGCAGATGGTTGGAGGAAGCGGAGAAAGACCTTAAAGCCCTAGGAGTGAGAGAGTGGAGGAAGAAGACCATGGATCGGGGAAAGTGGAGAAGAGTAGTATGGCAGGCCAGGGCCCTAATGGGCTGTAGAGCCAAAGGAAGGAGAAGAAGAAGAAAGATTTTTCAGGCTCTACATTTTTTTTGTTCATTATTCATACAATTCTTGTACTTCAATATTTTACTAGCTCCTAGTGAATTGCACAACGAAGAAAAAAGATTTTGTCATACCATCTACACAGCCAGGGTTGTCTTACTTCTTTTAATGTCTGGAGGGTGGGGGGGGGGGAAGGGGGAGGCGGAGAGGTAGGTAACCCCCGAGAGTTTTGAAAATGTCGTCATTGGCTTGTCATCTTGTAGAAATGACCAGCTTTTAGCAACCAGTCAATGTGGACATCAGAATGACGTAGCCGTGCCCTCGGGTCAAACATCTGTAGACGTTGTCGATATCACCCCGCTACCTCCCACCTCTCTCTCTCTCTCTCTCTCTCTCTCTCTTTCTCTGGCTCATTCAATTTTTTTCTGTTACTGATTTTTTTTTGAAGGTAGGCAGACGAGAAATTCGATCCAAGGTCACAAGGTTGATGGGTGTTGGTGGGCGCATGGGTGGCTCGGGGTACACAGATTGTAAATGCTGAAGACGTGTAACAAACAGAACGTCGAAAAGAACAACAAAAACAACAACAGCAACTAATTTCAAAGCTACATAATAAATATAACATTTTATTATAAACCCTTTAATAACAAACTTTGTTGTTAACTCTGCCTGAAAACTTCAAAGCCACCAGAGGACGACAGAGGCACTACAGTAAATAGTAAAGTGGATATTTATTTGTGTGTAAATAAATTACAAATCGATGTAAATATAAACACACTCATATGTGTGCGTAAACAAATGTCGCATTCGAAATGTGATATAATTATGTAAGAGAACCAACAATTATGTAAGAGAACCAACAATTGTGTAAGAGAACCAACAACTATGTAAGAGAACCAACAATTATGTAAGAGAGTACATCTCTTTAGACTCATTTAAATATGTGTATGAATTATTGTAATTTTTTCAATAAACATTACAAAAAAAAAATGGGACTTTAAGAAGCGGAGGAATACTTATGATGTTAATAGGAAACTGAGTTCATCCGCCAATCCATCTTCTCCCTCTTAAAAATAAATTAATAAATTTCATATAAATATTTGATTGATAATTCTTTTTATTGGCCAGTGTTGCCAGATGGCGCTACTATTCGCAAATTTTCCTTATTTTTGAGGAATGCGCTAAAAAATAAAGTCACCGAGAAGCGAAAAACTTTTATTTATTTTCAAAATTAAAAGAGGCAAAAACTATACGTACGTTATTTTGTGATACTGTTTTGTGTGTGTGTGTGTAAGTTTAGCGCAAATTCGGTCCAAACCATTTTTCTGGCAATCCTTTTAAAGTCTAGAGTATCGGTTCCCAACAAGTTAAAATTAAAAAAAAAATCGTAAAATCAGTAGTGCAGAAGTCATTTATACAAGTGGCAGAGAAACGTGTATCTGTTACGGCCATCGTCTGCTAGTCGGCCAATAGCAGCTATTGGCCAGTTAAACCGGCCGATGTTCGCCACTTGCGACCGGCCAATGTTGAAGTCACAATGGGGGAAAGTATCATGTGAAATAGATAACATCCGTTACGAACATTTTGAATTGGCCGACTGGCAGACATTGGCAGTAACCATGGGCGTATTCATGGGGGGGGGGGGCAAGGGTGGGGCATTTGCCCCCCCCCTACATTTTGAAAAAATGTCATATTAGAGGGGGGGGCATTTACTCCCCCCCCCTTACATTTAAAAAAAATGTCATAAAGTTGTTATTTGCCCCCACCCCTGGAAAATTGTTGCCCTCCCCCCCTGGAAAAATTCCAAGCGACGCCCATGGCCGTAACATATCCACCATTAAACAAGGTTAAACACGTGCTCAAATCCACGGATCATTCATTATTCCATATAAACATATCTACTAAAAACAGAGGCGGATTACTAAAATTATAAGCGGGGGGGGGTGTGCTAATCCAGGGATATTTACATTATTCATTTATTATTACAACTTATCAGCTAATGTAAAGGCATATTTTGTTCAGTGCATATTTTGTTCAGAGCATATCTTGTTCATAGCATATTTTGTACAGTGCATCAAAGCTTAAAAACAACGAGCTTTGTGTACCCGCCGTTCAATTCGCCCGTCCCGTTTACCCCCCCCCCCCCGCACCCATCCACTCATCTACACTCACTCACACGGTTTGTGAATTAATTCAATGAAAACGTTTCCTGGAAGTACAGGTTATTTCTCGGGTTATCTCTCTTTGAGCGCTAAACAAAAATCAATAGTCCACATTGGCATCAATACGTGGCTTTAATTTGCTGTGTCAACAGCTCAACATTGTTCCAGCTAGCACGCCGTGCACTGGGGAGGTGGTGGAAGGAAAAACGCGGGGGGGGGGGGAGATACAATAGATTGACAGTGACACTAACACAAAATGAAGCCTAGTCAAATGCACATACATAAACACACACACACACACACGCAAACACACGGTTTTAAATTCAGCCCGCTGTTTCCTGGTTTCCTCGATGCTCTATCGATTGAATCAATTCAGCGATTGTGTCTTTAAAAAAGAAGGACTTGATAAGAATAAGAGACAAACAATAAACGACAAGAAAAAGTCAAGTACATATTGAAACCTCGAGATGGTCATCTCTTATTTTATTTTCAGATTTCATGTACACTAACCTATTGGTACTAAGTGTTGTGGCTTTTTTTTTTTTATGTCAGGGGAGGGAGGGCTGAGACTGGAATAGCGAAGTAGTTTTAAACACATCAACTTTAAATAGAACTGATATTATATGCTGTTACATCAATTGCGTTTACACACGTTACTACGTTTTTTTTTGTCCTCGTGTGTGTTGGTGTGTGCGCGCTTGCAGAATCGTTCTTGTGGACATGCAAACTAGGCGGCTGGCTAAGGGGGGGGGCACCCAATGCTGAGGGGCCCCTCTTGTGGATTTTATTTTTCCGGTAACAAGGAAGGGCAATATAGGCCCTTGTCTGAAATGATTTAATATATAAATACATTTAGGCCTACCAGTATGATTTTTCTATTCCAGTCCAATATTTTTTAATTTTGTATTCATTTCATTTCATTTCTTTTTTTTTTTAAAAAAGGGTCAAACTCACTTCACGAACAATACAATGGTAGTTGTGGCTGAAGATATTACAATAATACGTTTAAGTGTCAAAGTGTGTTGTCTGTGGGTTGAGGGGAAGGGGAAGAGAATCAAGCTATGGCCCCTCAAAACATTTTGAACGGCACTGGTTTTGATACATGGGATAGAAAGACCAGTTGTTTGTGACACAATGTTGAATGAAGCAAAGATTGTGACAACTTGGCTGAATAGTTTACTACGTCAGAAATACATTACTATGGTGACACAAAGATTGTGACAACTTGGCTGAATAGTTTATTACGTCAGAAATAAATTATTACGGTGACTCAAAGATTGTGAAAACTTAGCTGTTTAGTCAATACTAATACATGTCTATAATGTTATCGTCACAATACTGTTACATTTTTGTTACACGCTACACTCTCATGTTACGATCAGTGATTGGATCCAACGAGAAACAGAGAGAGAGAGAGAGAGAGAGAGAGAGAGAGAGAGAGAGAGAGAGAAACACAAAGAGATTACTTTAAAAACCGGAGACTCGCTCCACAAAGTGCCGCCTCTGTGTCTATTACCACAGCTAGATTCGCCAATTTATTTAATTTTTTTTCAGATCTTCACACCCAGGCTTGGGCGAAATCGAATTTCAAGAGATTCGAATCTACTGAAATGGAAAAATAAAAATCGTTTCTCAGATACGTTTTGAAAACTTGTCGTGTTTTACATTCAGGCCAAGTTTTATGTCATAATGAAATAGATAAATGGAATATATATATATATATATATATAGTAGTCTCGATTAACCGGACTCCAATCTATCCGGACAAGGGTTGTATTTTTTTCAAAGTGTACACGTGCAATATGTAGGCCTACTGACCATTTAAAGAGCACCGTCACATCCGATTTTTTCTGTTATCCGGTATGTACATCCGCCACGCCAATCTGTATTATCTGGTGCATTACGAAAGTCATATCTGCAAACTCTTACTGTCTTAAATTAAGGTCTAAACATTGTACTGACTGCACCTAGTTTAAATATTGAGTACATCAGCCACTTCCTGTGAAAGTTTTTAATTGTCTACCGTATCGGATTTTGAAACTGGGCGATTCTTCTTTTTTTTCTTTTCCAGGCTGTTTCCTGACCTATTTCGCACTTTACCAGACGTTACATTTACCTCCCCGCCCACTCGTTGTTTAGCATTTTTAAATACATTACTGGTCTTATCAAGTCGTTTCCCCCACCCACCAACCCAAACTCAATCCCGCCCAATATTTCCGTCCGAAACAGGTCGTCTGATACCTGAATACTATTTCCGTTTGAAACAGGTCGTCTGATACCTGAATACTATTTCCGTTTGAAACAGGTCGTCTGATACCTGAATACTATTTCCGTTTGAAACAGGTCGTCTGATACCTGAATACTATTTCCGTTTGAAACAGGTCGTCTGATACCTGAATACTATTTCCGTTTGAAACAGGTCGTCTGATACCTGAACACTATTTCCATCCGAAACAGGTCGTCTGATACCTGAACACTATTTCCATCCGAAACAGGTCGTCTGATACCTGAATACTATTTCCGTTTGAAACAGGTCGTCTGATACCTGAATACTATTTCCATCCGAAACAGGTCGTCTGATACCTGAACACTATTTCCATCCGAAACAGGTCGTCTGATACCTGAATACTATTTCCGTTTGAAACAGGTCGTCTGATACCTGAATACAATATATAGGACAACATTTAATATAAATAAATTGTGCATGGGTGTGAAGATGTGAAAAATAAAAATGGCCGAATATATCAATAAATAGTCGCAAAAACAAAAAAACACAACAACTGGCCAACTGGAAGCTGGCCAAGCTCAGTTTAGTTGCCGTTAACCATCATGCACTGCCAGTACTAGAATATTATTATAATAAATGAAGTTAACCTGCGGTTCTCAACCTTTTTTCGCGACTGTATCACAAAAAAAAAAAAAGGCGCGAAAGTATGTCCACCGGTTTGTCCCTTGTTTGTTTTAAACGAAAATTATATGTCCGTGCGTAGCCCAGCATTAGTTATCCAGTACGCATACCACCGTAATTTGTGACGTATGAAATGTATGTCATTTCTGCACAAAGTAAAATATTGAATAAAATGAGGGAACAAAAAAAAAAACTTTATTTAAACGTTAGTGATTCTGTCAGTAAGCAGACTGTTTTTGTAGTTTGAGTTGCCAATCATCACTCGCTCACAACTATTGTTTTGTGGTTGTTGACAGCTGAGTTTAATTATATTGAAAAATGGACGAGCCTTGCTGTTCAAATGGTTTTTATAAAAAATATAAAATTCCGCCCGTCGTTCGATGGGCTAAAAATACCTGTATATAAATATATTGCAATATCGTTAACAATTAAATTACTTAATTATTTAAAGTGACTGTATAGGTAAGTGAGAATTTTCATCTGAATTATGTAGGTCAATGTGCTCGATTTAAAAAAAAAAAAAACAAATCGCTTGTCGCAGCAGTGTGGAAATTCTAAAAAACGGCCAGACGTGTGTTAGACGACAATCGTGCGTTAGTCGGTCTGTCGTACTGATCTGGGCTTAGCTCAAGGATTTGTATGTTCGCATCTCATTTTATATTGTTGTTGTTTTCTACTGGTATCCACGGCTAAAGTTGGTAACATACACCCACAACATGCATTACATCCACAACATGCATTAAATCCACAAAATGCTCTACATCCACAACATGCATTACATCCACAACATGCATTACATTCACAACATGCATTACATCCACAACATGCATTACATCCACAACATGCATTACATCCACAACATGCATTACATCCGTGCTACATGTTGAGGTTTCAAATGTGTGTCTGATGATACGTGTGTGTGTGTGTGTCTGTATGTCTGTGTGTGTTGTGTGTATGTGAGTGTGTGTGTGTGTGTGTGGTGCTTGTTGAAGCGCTTACGTGCCTTTACCTGGCAAACGCAAATGTCCGACGTAACCAGATTTATCTCCCCATGTAGATGGCGCTCTATTCTATTGTCATTCAAACTTTACGTCTCGCAAATTACATTAGACTTCCATTTATCGCCCTTCACTTCCCTGACTTTACCGGTTCTGTGTAATCTCCCTCTCTCCCTCTCTCTCTCTCTCTCTTTCACTCTACCTCTCTCTCTCTCTCTCTGATTGTTATTCCAGAATTTGCATCGTTTTCAGGGTTTAAAAAAAAAGAACTGGGGTGTGGGGGGGGGGGGGTTAAAATCACTCAAGTGATTGCATACATTTTGTTTATATTTTTATGAGAATCAACATTTAGTGCAGCATTTATTGTAAATCTTTTACCGAGGTATAGAAGTATAGATGACACAACCGTTTTACCGAGGTATAGAAGTATAGATGACACAACCGTTTTACCGAGGTATAGAAGTATAGATGACACAACCGTTATACCGGGGTATAGAAGTATAGATGACACAACCTTTATACCGAGGTACAGAAGTATAGATGACACAACCGTTATACCGGGGTATAGAAGTATAGATGACACAACCGTTATACCGAGGTACAGAAATATAGAGTGACACAACCGTTATACCGAAAGAAAAGAAAACTGTATAGCTCACAATTCAAATAATAATGAAAGAATCAAACAAACCCAGAATGAGAATCTAATTAAAAAATAATAATTTATAAAAGAATAGAACGTCAATCTCATGGCAAACTAGTCAATCATAATGGGCCCCTGTGGTGAAGGGGCCCCTTTCAAGTACACATTTCTGTCAAAACAGGTCTCCCCCCCCACATAATTACAAACGCATACGGTCTCTAAATATCTGTCAAGGTCTCTGGATCGGGTCCCCGAAAACATATTAGTTTCTGGATGGGAATTTAGTAAGACACATTAAAGCTAAGGGATGTAGCTAGATGTAGCTAGAAATGTTCTGAAATACTTTTGTCTTTCACTAGATGTGTCTAACCGTCTGTCCGTCAATCTCACATATCATATGTGTTCTGATCTCTCTCTCGTCTTTCTGTCCTCTCTCTCTCTCTCTCTCTCTCTCCCCGTCCCCCGCCCCGACCCCTTCTGAGCTTGATGAATATTTGAAAACATCGGATCACTGGGGGGTGGTGGATCTACAGTACCATCAGTATGACTATGACGTCATTACTTCCCCTAAAGCCACTTCGGCGAGTCTCAAAAAGGTTTTTATTTTTGGTTTTATTACGTCATGATATATGTATGTTATATATATATATACAGGGCCGGCCATCGGCCGATTTGACCGATTGCTCAAAATGGGGCCCCTCAATTCGTAAGGCCAGCCCTATATATATTTATATATATATTTATATATATATATATATACATGTACATATATTCCAGTATGCTGCTCATTAGGGGTATGACTAAAATATAACCCTATATCCCCCTATCATATTTGGTGAAGCTTTGTATCATATATAAAGAAAATATAGGTCATTTTTGTTTTGCATAAAAAAAGTTCACCCTCCAATCGACCCAAATACTCCTATAACGTAAACATTTTGAATTTTTTTCAATAAAAGTTTCACCATTACAAATAAAAGTGTCATAAGAATAATATTGATAATTGTTGCAATGTTACAATGCATATTTCTATTGTGTATTAGTTAAAAGAAATTTAATGTTCAATTTTTCAATGGACTTGCAAAGTGGAAGTAAATCTTGCATCACTTTAAATTGCACGCTCTGCACAGATATTTGAACGTTACGTTGATAATGGTGGTGTTGGATATGTGGACCAAAATGTCTTTAATGACTTCAAAGTCTTTGTATGCTGCTTAAAAGCTTCTTAACAATTATCAAAGTCAGAAGCATTGAAGTACTTGAGAGAGAACCAAATGACAGACCATGTACCACTGATGAAATCACATGCCGCCTTAGCTGTTTGTCAATAACTCGGTATAAGAACAAATGATAACAATCAATAAACTCTCTATCTTCTCGGCACAACCACTCTCCTTTCTCAACTGTTAATTAAACATCGCAGTGAAAGCATAGTTTCCAGGTCTTCAATTATGTCTTTCAAACTTTTTAACAACATTGTCAATTTTTCTCTCCACTGTTGATTTACCTTGTTGAATGGACAATGTCATTTTTTTCCAGAACTGTTTTACTTACCCGCAATCAGTTCGGTCCTGTCTTTTCTGCTTTTTTTTTTTACATCAGAAGCTAATGTTTTATATCTGTTTACGATATGTAGATTCATTGAAATTATTCGCATTTGATCAAGACTGTTAAAAGTACTTTGCTTTCGTGATTTAATGCCTTTTCGGAAATGAGAGATTGAGATAAACTAATAGTCTGACAGACATAATTATGATTCATCAATAAAAGTATAGACTGCCAATACATACACAATTTTTTTTTTCTCTACTTACTGGAAACTTTTCATTTAGTTAAAATCTGTCTTCTTGTCTTTTCTGCACCCCCCTCCCCCCACCACCATCTCCACTAATAGCTCATATTTCCCATTGCTCATCTAAGTGGTTTTGCTGATTTAAAAAAGTACCTTACCAAGGGAATCAGTTTACCACACATTTGGAATCCCTGAACCCATTACCATGACACAACAGACAACTGTTTTTTTTTTTTCAAATCTAGGGAGCAAGTAAGTCACAAGTTTAGAATCTCACAAGTTTAGAATCTCTGATGCCATAAAATCGCCATTTACCATGTACACAGCAGAAAATCGTGTGTCGGACCCGCTGATTGGACTGTGTCTGCTGGCTCCCCAGGGGCCTACGGCTCGCCCCCCCCCAAACAAATATGAACTCTGACCTCCACCCAAACCCTTTCATCCCTCCCTGTGTTTGCTCTGCAGTAGTTGTTGACTCGACATCTAACGGAGTCTGGATGGATATTTAATTGTTACACTGTCTCATTATCTCTCATTATGTTGTTGACTGTTTGTTTAGCTCTGTATATCTGTATTGATTTATACACAGGACGGTGCTGCACCACTCTGGTCTGGTCTGTCTGATGGCCTATATCTATCTATCTATCTATCTATCTATCTATCTATCTATCTATCTATCTATCTATCTATCTATCTATCTATCTATCTATCTATCTATCTATCTATCTATCTATCTATCTATCTATCTATCTATCTATCTATCTATCTATCTATCTATCTATCTATCTATCTATCTATCTATCTATCTATCTTTCTATCTATCTATCTATCTATCTATCTATCTATCTATCTATCTATCTATCTATCTATCTATCTATCTATCTATCTATCTATCTATCTATCTATCTATCTATCTATCTATGTGCTCTTCTACAAATTATTTTCTCTATCCTTCCTATTATTTAAAAGCTGGATAGGCCACGAGCCGAACAAATAATTCTCTCATTGCCTTACCTGTAGTACTACCATTTAAACAAATTATTTTTTTTTATAACTAACTTTAATCAATTCCTCATTTTATTGTCGGATAATCTTTTTTCAAAATCAAACTAGGCCAAACACTGCATATCATGATGGAGAGGCAGACAGAATCGTGAGCCAGACAGTCAAGAGTCTGCTTCAGTCTGTCTACTCTTTACCTGTCTATTCAAATTCCTTCTGGGCTTAGCTCAAGGATTTGTATGTTCGTATCTCATTTTGTATTGTCTCTCCTGTATACATTTATAACTCTGCCGTTGTGTTTACCACAATTAATATCCCAAGTTTTCCTACTTTCACCACACAAAAAAAAATGTACATCTTGAGACCTCTGTATAGAACAAACTTTTCTGGAGCACCGTTAACAATTTATTTTCAAATATTCATATGTTGTGTTCACCTGGGACAATGAACGTCCCTTTAAATTTGTGTCATCGGTTAGACTCGGTGGTTTCCTGCCACCGGTTCCACTTATTATGGTAATCTAACCGCACGGTAGTAATTAAAAGGAAGAAACAAAAAAAATTTAAACTTTTAGGCTAGCAGTGCAATTATAGATTTTGTTGCCTGATGAACTACTTATATGGATATTTTGAAATTCATGAATAGCTCGCATCAGTGGCGTAGCGGGGGGGGCACTTCATGCCCCGGTCGCTAATCACAAAGGGGAGGGGACGAATAGTCGTGTGGTAAAGCGCTCGACTGTCGACCGGAAGGTACCTGGTTCGATCTCCGGTGAGGACCAAGGAAAATTGTCATGGTATAGTTATGAGTACTACGCACACAGGTGTGTGTGTGTCTTTGGAGCTTGGCCAACCAGGTCAACATGTGGTCACGGTGTCATGATTCGAGATGTTTATAGAAAATTAATATGTTGTTTATTATTCTAGATATTTATAGAAAATAAATATGTTGTTTATTTGTAAATTGTATTGACTAAATGAGTGAGAGACAGAGCGATGTGGAATGTTCGAGTTGGATGGAAGGAAATTATATAAAGACGATGTACAGTTGAGAAAGGAGGGAGTAGAGTCAATCGAGTCAGTGAAGTCATTTGAGTTCAGAAGTTCAGTTGAGTATTAAGAGAGTATTTGAGTACATATCAGAAGTTTTAGTTGATCAGTTAAGTTCATTGATAACAAGTATTATTCATTGGATTTATTCTATTTATCCTGTTATTATATTATTGTGTCGTCAATAAATCATATGAACCATATGAACCATGGACATGAATTGAGTTTTCATTATTAACCAGTTCATTAACAACGTCATTTACAAAAATTTTCAGGTCTTGGCTCAAGTTTCCGATATATCTCCCGTGGTGCCTCCATGGCCATTGCATTATCGGCTATGATGAGGATGAAAGAAGGGCACCATAAAAACCGTCCCATTAGTGGTTTATACTAGTTTATAGGATCTAAGAGATTTCATCTAAACCTTACAGGGACTTCACACACAGACACTCACAAAGGGGCGCCAAATGGTATATTTTACATATAATATTATATGGTTTTCGAATGTGGGGGGGGGGAGGGCGCTAAAAAGGTATTGTGCCCTGGGCGCGAGTTAAGCTCGCTACGCCACTGACTCGCATCAGAATTATGTACACAAGTTCGATGATCTAATTGAATATTTCGTTGTTCATATTGACTGAAGATTAAGATGTATTGTTCATTCCAACAGCATTGTACAGTATTTTTAAAGTACTGCGCAATTACTGGACATTCGGCTGCAATTTTATTTCGCATTATTCTTTTTTATATACTCTGTTGCGTATCAGGTTATGGCAACCCACATTAGTTGATGTTTCACCACGATGTTTGGTGTCTGACGTCGCTGAATTGGTTTTTTTTTATGTGTGTTTCAACTTTTATGGTAAAAATCCGAACTTTCAAAAACTCTGTTCGTCAAATATGTATTTAACGCTCACAACCAGTAAAATAAGGAGCCTTAAACAGTTCACAAGCAAAAACCTCTTTTTTCGTATTGTCACAACGTGGTGTTTTGCACCAACTATTTTGTGTCTCTGTGTGCTATCGATGATGTGACATTTTGTGGGTACTTGTAAATTATATATTGAGTTGTATTTAAATGTTTTTTTCAGTATCTTCTTAGTTTGTTTCGTTTCTTGTTGGGTATTTTTATTTTATATGTTCTTATCATGCGCGTATCAAGAGAATAACCTATCATGTCCCACCCCCTCCCCCTCCTTCAAGATGACAATAACGGACTCCGTGAAAAAAAGGTTCAACTGGCGTTGCAGGGACCCATCTGCATGTAACATGCACCGCAGCAAGGATTCGAACACAAAACATGCCCTGCGTTGGTCTGTCTGCCCGGATTCGAGCCATCCGCAGAAATCCAAACGAATAGCCAGAGTCCCGCCCACCCTTCCCCCCTTCCCCCCCAGGCTTTAATCTCTTTTTTTACTCTTTAGTTGTTAATACCAAAGCTTTTTTTGTTCACGTTGCCGCATTTTTTTTTGTTATTTTGGCCATTTTCGCTCAGTACGGAGTTGGCAACGGGCCATAGCATAATTGAACGAGAGCAGTTGAACATGTACCGACAGAACAGTTACTGCCTATCCCGAATTACTGATCTATACAATGTGGTTACATTGTAAAACCATCTAATAGAAGCTCTCTCTCTCTCTCTCTCTCTCTCTCTCTCTCTCTCTCTCTGTAGGCTTTGCTTTCACGCATGAGGTGAATTAAGCTGTGGGGAGGAGAAGAGGGGGGTTGGTATTGAGGTTGGGGGAGGGGGGGGAGGGAAACAATACTCAATTGGAGGTGTGGTAAATACTTATAGAGCTGTTATTTTTTTAAACATACCACTGACCTTCCCCTGTCTCTCCCCCCCCTCTCTCTCTCTCTCGCTCTCTCTCTCTCTCCAGCTACTTCCCCCCTCCCCCCACTCTCTATTTCACCCACTCTCTCTCTCTTTGTGTACCATCATCATCATCATTAAGACCGATGTAATTGGGAATTCAGTTAATGTGATCGTTGCGGTCTACCGTACTAATGAATAACTGGCGGCATTGCTACCCCCCTCTTCCCATTTCCCCCCCCCCCCATTCTCTCTCTACTGCTGCCAACCCTAACTACCCTTCCCCTCAAGCATTGAGTATTGAGAAAGGGGGGGGGGAGAGAGAAAGGGGGAAAACCATGCATCATTACAGAAACAAAAAAAAAACAGTAACTGAGTTGGCCATTTTTTTTATAGACTGAACTGAACAGAAGACCCCTCCCCCCCCCCCCCGGGCCTCCCATCCACCATCCATTGATTTACACGACAAAATTTACATTAAAAAGATTAATATGTGCTCTGGTGGTGTCGTCAAAGGCTGAATCAGCACTAGGAGCTTATTATGTTATGATACAACAACAGTGCCGAACCTAAGGATTTGGGGCGGGGGGGGGGAGCTCGGAGGGGGGCGGGGGCGGGCTTTGAGGCCTCTTTGTGTGCCCCTGCATTTTGACATTTGACATCTTAACATGAGATAATGTAATTAATATTAATGTAAGCAATTTTTACGAGGCGCCCCCTCAAGCTGGGGACAGGGGGGGGGACTTAAGAATTCGGACCCCCCTCCCTCCCACCCTCGGTACGCCTCTGCGTAACAACTGAATGACGACAGATTGGAGTATATCAAAAGTAAACAAAGCCGCCCCCCCACACACATTTAATGTTCATATTGCTGGGTATAGACAGTTCTAATATACAGCCAAACCCAGTGATGTATTGGGAAAATGTTCATACTGCTGGGTATAGACAGTTCTAATATACAGTCCAAACCCAGTGATGTATTGGGAAAATGTTCATACTGCTGGGTATAGACAGTTCTAATATACAGCCAAACCCAGTAGATGTATTGGGAAAATGTTCATACTGCTGGGTATAGACAGTTCTAATATACAGCCAAACCCAGTGATGTATTGGGAAAATGTTCATACTGCTGGGTATAGACAGTTCTAATATACAGCCAAACCCAGTGATGTATTGGGAAAATGGTTCATACTGCTGGGTATAGACAGTTCTAATATACAGCCAAACCCAGTGATGTATTGGGAAAATGTTCATACTGCTGGGTATAGACAGTTCTAATATACAGCCAAACCCAGTGATGTATTGGGAAAATGTTCATACTGCTGGGTATAGACAGTTCTAATATACAGCCAAACCCAGTGATGTATTGGGAAAATGTTCATACTGCTGGGTATAGACAGTTCTAATATACAGTCAAACCCAGTGATGTATTGGGAAAATGTTCATACTGCTGGGTATAGACAGTTCTAATATACAGCCAAACCCAGTGATGTATTGGGAAAATGTTCATACTGCTGGGTATAGACAGTTCTAATATACAGCCAAACCCAGTGATGTATTGGGAAAATGTTCATACTGCTGGGTATAGACAGTTCTAATATACAGTCAAACCCAGTGATGTATTGGGAAAATAAGAAGTAAGGGATCGCGGTGCAATCTGCGCTAACAGTAGATTTAAGTGGGACATGAAAAAGTACTGGAACGCGTTCCGGTTCTGAAAAAAAGGTAAGGTGACGTCGTTCCACCGCGTTCCCCTCCCAATACACCACTGGTCAAACTTCGGTGTTCGAGGATAATCTCAGCGAGATCTTCGTAATCCCAAATATTCGTATGTCAGAGGCAGAACTCTCTCTCTCTCTCTCCACTCCCCCTCTCCCCCATCAAAACAATGGAAACTCGAATGATTGGTTCCAGAAAACTAAAATTACTCTTATGCATAGTATTGAATACATTTCTATGATTTTTTAGTTTAAACATCACAATTGCCTTGGACGTCTCTCTCGGCTACTGACAGAATCGAGGCTGTTTGATTATCATAATACATGTATTTGTATCTTTGTGTGGCGTTAAGGTGGCACTTATCCACTGACACTTGTTTTTTGATTGATTTATTTATTTTTACGAAAATGTCGTATTTAGTTAAAAAGATTCACTGCTCACATTGATTTGTGTTAATCGATAGATGTTTCTGACATTTCACACGTGAGTTATTTCTCTTTCTTTTTTTTTCCCCTTGGAGTCTTCTGTCATATTTACTACACAATTACAACACTTCAGTAAATAAATTACAACCACGCGTATATTTTTGACTATACGACTAAATCACACCGAATGAGACCGTGCAGAATCGGTAATTGTTTCGGTAAAAATAATGGAATCTTAATATCAATAATTATTTATCTTTTATTAAAAAAAAATAAAAACTTGTATCAAGATTGACAAGGGAATGAACTCGTACATTTACAACAACTATATGAACATTTCATCACTTGAAAATGAAACAAAAAAAAAAAAGAAAACATCAGCGGGAAACCATTATCTTTCGGCACTCCCCGGCGCCCTAGCCCTATAAAACATAGCTTTCCTGACACCCTCCTCCTCCCCCCCCCATTCATCACCAAAGACTTACTAGGACCATCATTGACAGTACTGTCATGTGGACAGACCGACCAATATTTTAGAACTCACATTCTATCAGAATTCTTTTTTTTTTTTTTAAAAGTATATTTCTCTTCCCCACTCCACCCTTCTTCCGACGTAATTTGACCTCCCACCCCTAACCCCATTTATTTGTTTTTTTTAATAGTCCGCCATAGTGATACGTCACTGTGACTCCCAGTAACCAAAAGCCTCCATCAAGTCTGAATGTCTTCCGGTCACGTGACTTTGACTTGGCTCTTCTGGGTATTTCACCGTTAAGCCTCCCCCCCCCCAACCACCTACCCCATCCTTCTCCCCCAACCACCATCACCGCAGTATATTCGTTTCTGGCTGATGACAGTCCTACCGCTGTAATAATGAAATGCCAATGGTGGCCAAATGAGGCTTTTTACTGAGTTTAGTGGGGGCTCCTATTGAATCAGTTTCGTTTTGAAATATGTTTTCCTGACTAAACCGTGTTCCGTTGACTGCGGATTTTTTTATTACTAGATAAAAAACTTAATACGGCTGTGGTCGACCTCAAGTCTGGCAACCGATTGGCCAAACTCTCACTGACCTCCTCCTACTGGCCTCTGATTGGCCAAACTTTCACCAAACTCCTCCTACTGGCCACTGATTAGCCAAGCTTTCACCAAACTCCTCCTACTGGCCACTGATTGGCCAAGCTTTCACCAAACTCCTCCTATTGGCTACTGATTGGCCACGCTTTCACCAAACCTCCTACTGGCCACTGATTGGCCAAGCTTTCACCAAACTCCTCCTATTGGCTACTGATTGGCCACGCTTTCACCATACCTCCTACTGGCAACTGATTGGCCAAACTCTCAATGACCTCCTCCTACTGGCCACTGATTGGCCAAACTCTCACTGAACTCCTCCTACTGGCCACTGATTGGCCAAGCTTTCACCAAACTCCTACTGGCCACTGATGGGCCAAACTCTCATCGAACTCCTCCTACTGGCCACTGATTGGCCAAGCTTTCACCAAACTCCTCCTACTGGCCACTGATTGGCCAAGCTTTCACCAAACTCCTCCTACTGGCCACTGATTGGCCAAGCTTTCACCAAACTCCTCCTATTGGCCACTGATTGGTCAAGCTCTCACCAAACCCCTCCTACTGGCCACTGATTGGCCAAGCTTTCACCAAACTCCTCCTACTGGCCACTGATTGGCCAAGCTTTCACCAAACCCCTCCTACTGGCCACTAATGGGCCAAACTCTCATCGAACTCCTCCTACTGGCCACTGATTGGCCAAGCTTTCACCAAACTCCTCCTACTGGCCACTGATTGGCCAAGCTTTCACCAAACTCCTCCTACTGGCCACTGATGGGCCAAACTCTCATCGAACTCCTCCTACTGGCCACTGATTGGCCAAGCTTTCACTAAACTCCTCCTACTGGCCACTGATGGGCCAAGCTTTCACCAAACTCCTCCTACTGGCCACTGATTGGCCAAGCTTTCACCAAACTCCTCCTACTGGCCACTGATGGGCCAAACTCTCATCGAACTCCTCCTACTTGCCACTGATTGGCCAAGCTCTCACCAAACCCCTCCTACTGGCCACTGATTGGCCAAGCTTTCACCAAACTCCTCCTACTGGCCACTGATTGGCCAAGCTTTCACCAAACCCCTCCTACTGGCCACTAATGGGCCAAACTCTCATCGAACTCCTCCTACTGGCCACTGATGGGCCAAACTCTCATCGAACTCCTCCTACTGGCCACTGATTGGCCAAACTTTCACCAAACTCCTCCTACTGGCCACTGATTGGCCAAGCTCTCATCGAACTCCTCCTACTGGCCACTGATTGGCCAATCTCTCACTGACCTCCTCCTAATGGCCACTGATTGGCCAAGCTCTCACTGACCTCCTCCTAATGGCCACTGATTGGCCAAGCTCTCAGCGAACTCCTCCTACTGGCCACTGATTGGCCAAGCTTTCACCAAACTCCTCCTTCTGGCCACTGATTGGCCAAGCTCCCATCGAACTCCTCCATCAGGCCATCCTTTCAATACGCAATGAAAAAAAAAACCGCACCGACGGTATTTTAAAATATTTCCAAGAATCACAGACAACGAAGTTCTTCTATAGAATTACACACAACGAAGTTCTTCTATAGAATTACACACAACGAAGTTCTTCTATAGAATTACACACAACGAAGTTCTTCTATAGAATTACACACAACGAAGTTCTTCTATAGAATTACACACAACGAAGTTCTTCTATAGAATTACACACAACGAAGTTCTTCTATAGAATTACACACAACGAAGTTCTTCTATAAGTTGACATAGCACAATATTAGTACCAAAATCATTTACACGGCCAACTTAGTCCAGCGACCTTATAAAAAATTAAAGTAGCGAAGGGGGGAAAAAAAATTTACAGAATGACGTGATTAGCTAGCTCTTTCGCTTGAGAGGAGCAACAAACGCCATCCATTGGAGAGTTCCACATTTCAACTGTTTGTTATAATGAGATGCAATGGTTGATTGAACCCGTGGATGATGTCTGAGCTGGGCGGTTACAATCCTTGTAACAATCCTGAATTAACTGAACACATAAAGGTACAATCAATAAATACCGACTTATATCAATGGATCAGGTAAAGGTATCCATTTAATGGCAGATACCACTTTTATGTGCTACACAATTATACGAAACAAATCTCTTCATCTGGTACATCAAGTCATGTGGATATTTTTTTCTTTTTTTAAATTGTTGAACGCATCATGAATTTTTTTTTTTTAAAGAAAATTCATTTTTTGAATAAATTAATATTGGCGCAAGGTAATTATTAATTACTGATCATTGCCTACTATAACATTTTAAAACTTTTTTTAAGTTCACTTTTTATAAAAAAGCTTATTATTTATTTTTAATTTAATTGTTTTTGGTAATTTTTTATATTAAAGAACAAAACTTGCTATTGTTTTATCAAACTTTAGCCTAATTCAGATTGTCCATATAAGACTAGCACTGGTGCGAATTTTATTAAGGTTGCTAACAAGTAATAATTCGCTTCGTAATTATACACGATGTTAAATTCATTTTCTCGATATCATTCAGATCGTGTATTGTCTATTAGAAGCTATACGAGTGTGCCAAATATGAGCCGTTCACTACTTGAGAAAAGGTCCAAAAGTGAGTTACAAGATTTGAGGACAAACACTCACACGCACACACGCACACGCACACACACCTCGTAAAACGTACCAATAATAAGTAAACATGATGAATCAATACATACATGATATATATTAGAGGGGAAAACAACAAGCGCCGTAACAAGGTATTGTTCTGGTTCCATAACGCAGTTCACAACTGTAAAACCATAACGTGAAGTTCTAGAGAATTACGGGGAGGGGGGCAGTGAGTTAGCCGCCGATAGAGGAAGGCATATCCACCCCCCCCCCATCCCCCGCCAGACCTATTTTAAAAACAGAAAGTGCCCCCCCTCCCCCGCCAGACAGTTTATGTTCAATAAATTCTTATGTCGTTTAAAAATAAAGTATAAACAATAACAAAAAACAACAACTGTTTTGCTTATAACTGACGCGGCGGGGAGGGGGGGGGCCAGGGAGGGAGGTTTGTGTATATATGGAGGGGGGGGTCATAAAAATTGGTTCTTCAAATAAACCCGCTACCAACACCCCCATCACTCACTCCTATTCCTTCTACAACATTTTACCACACCATATGTTGGCATCAGCAGTACGCGGGGGGCGGGGGGGGGGAGGGAGGGGCGCGGCTTGGGTGAGTGCCATATGCGACGCCGAGAGCCGGACGTATGGGCTATATATATATATCTTATCCCATTGCTATCGCCATCTCCACCCCCCCCCCACACACACATCCCAGGGGCGGTTGTCCCTGTACCAGCACAGCAGCTGCAACTTGTCTGAACCTATCCGCTCTTCAGTGCATATTAAAAAAAAAAACAACAATACGTGTGTTTCCTCCATTTGTTTCAAACATCAATATCTCACATTTTAATATTTTTTTTTTAGTAATTTTTGTATTTTTGTCGGTTTCCTTTATTATTTTCACTTCTCTTTCAGGCGAATCTCACCATTTCACTCAAAGAACGCCACGTTTCAGATTATTCTTTCCACACCCTCCCCCTTTCCTCCTAGAAAAAGTCTTGTCATTTTGTTTGAGTTATCTGCCACTACTTATCCTTTCCATGTGAGTTGTCTCCTCTGCGTCCTCTTTGACTAAGTTGGCCTGAATGGCGGTGTTGGTAATTTTTTTTTGACCAAACACTCGCTGGTAGTTTCTGTCAGCTATCGTTTTTTTTTTTTAAACCGACGTAGTGCCCAGTGTAGCAGAACCTGATAGAGACTGAAGTCTATTTTAGGTCTGAAATTAAAACCGTCGCTTGCCCCGGTAAGCCTGGATGTCGTTAGTCGATTTGTGTCCCGTGACAGACAGTGATATTTCTACATTACCAAAATGTTTTTTTTTAATACTTTTTGTTAAGCATCGTTTATTTGTAATTTGTTTTTTTTTAGACTAAACGTATGTACATAGACAGACCAGACATAGACAGACCAGACATAGACAAACCAGAGATAGACCAGACATAGACAGACCAGGCATAGACAGACCAGGCATAGACAGAGCAGACATAGACAGAGCAGACATAGACAAAGCAGACATAGACAGACCAGACATAGACAGAGCAGACATAGACAGACCAGGCATAGACAGAGCAGACATAGACAGACCAGACATAGACAGACCAGACA
Source organism: Bulinus truncatus (assembly GCA_021962125.1). Taxonomy (NCBI): domain Eukaryota; kingdom Metazoa; phylum Mollusca; class Gastropoda; family Planorbidae; genus Bulinus; species Bulinus truncatus. The sequence continues at coordinate 167,263 of JAGDYQ010000190.1, read as the reverse complement.
CAGACGGACTATGTCCCGCGGGCCACGTACGGCCTCTCAGGCTGTTTGATCCGTAAAAACAGCGCTCTGCTAATCTCCGTTTTTTTCACATCAATGAGATATACTTTTAATTTACATTCATATTTTCATACAGACACTTCATAAAATTAATCTTTGGTCCAACCCTTCTGTCGAATGTAAACACCCTATGTGGCCCGCGGTCTAAAAAGTTTACCCACCCCTCGACTAAACTGTCCTCGCCCTTCCCTTATTGAATGTCACGTGTCCAGCTGAGTTTTTCATTCATAATCCAATCGGATTAAAAAAAAAAAATAAAACATGAATTAAACTTGAGGAAAGAAAAAAAATGGACCGTATATAGAAGGAATTATAAAATCCTGCTCACAATATAGGTAATATAAACAATAAATCAAAGCAATATTTCAATGTTTAAGTAGACCATTGACTTAAACACACACCAACACACACACACACACAAAGGTACAGAAATAATCAAAGGGAAACAATATAAATGAATTCAAAAGAAGAAAAAAAATTAATCTGCAATTAAAATTAAAACTTAAAATAGAAGAATAACTTAAAAGGAAACAAATGAATCAATGTGCGAATATTTGGATACATTGGTTTAGTTTTCATTTCACAGAAAGCGGATTTATTTATTGACTAGGTTAATGAAGTTAATATTGATAGTTTTTGTAATAATTTTTTTTTTGCCTGTAAGTGTCTTAGTGGAAGAGCCGAAAAGCAACTAGACAACTAGACAGCTGCATACACCCCCCCCCACCCACACACACATAACCACCCACTGCTGCGGGGTTCCCCATCTAAATGACATGACTTGACAGTTGGGAAATGGGTCAAGAGGGCCCCCCCATGCTGTTTAAGATTATTAGGTGCCTCAGATTTGCTAACGGTTTTTCGTTTAGAGCTCTCCAATATAGCACACGACCCCCCCAACCCCCTCTCCCTCTCAAATTTCTATTGCTTAGACCAGTGTATCCCAAAGTGTGGTACTCGTACCCCTGAGTTTGATGGAAGGTACGCGCGCCGCACCGGGCTGAGAACACTTGGGTGAACATCCACGGCTAAAGTGAAAACATTGAAATGAAAGGGCAGCATGACCTTTAAAACAATAGGAAATATTTTTTTTTATAACTAGGGGGCACTCAGTATTAAGGAGAAAAAAGGGGGAACAAATATGTTGGAAGTTTGGGACACACTGTCTTAGGGCATCTTAATATTCCATTGCATATGCCCCATCTCTTCCCCCCCCCCCCCAACCCGAATATACATTTGTCTATCGCCCCCTCACAATTTTCATTTGATTTTGTTTACGGCCCGTACACGTTGTATATGTTTACAAGAAGGCGCCATTTACAATTCAACAAAGGCGTTGGTCTGCTGTTGGTAGGTCTTCTGTCATATTTATATGAGACTGTATGACAACAACAGTAGCAGCATATTATGAGAGCGAGGAAAAATCTGTTTTTCGTTGGAGAGTTTTTTTTTTTTAAATTAAACATAACGCCCCACACTCACAATTTAAAAAACAAAATTCTGAAGTTTAAAGCAACGCCGCAGACGGAACGTTGCCTAGCAACTAACAAACGGGTGATAACTGTGTGCCAATGTTAACTGAGTTAAACTTGTCACGTCACAGTGACAATTTTGGGGACATGAAAAAAATTCCCCCCCCCCCTTTTGGCCCTATTGTCACTGCGTTCGGGGGGGGGGTGGACTTCATGTGGCATTGCGTTCCACGTCACTTCCGTTCCTTGGAGCACCGTAAAAAATTTATTTCACGCCTACGTCGCTCTTTCAGTCAGAATAAGCAGTCTTTTGGGTGATGGTGATTAGGGCTCCGACAGAGGCCTCACGCTTAAGGCCCCCCCCCCGCAAAAAAGAGAGTTTTGGAATGTCTCTCTCCTCTCTTTTCTCTCTCTCTCTCCTCTCTTCTCTCTCTCTCCTCTCTTCTCTCTCTCTCTCTCCCTCTCCTCTCTTTTCTCTCTCTCTCCTCTCTTCTCTCTCTCTCTCCTCTCTTTTCTCTCTCTCTCCTCTCTTTTCTCCCCCCCCCCTCTCTCTCTCTCTCTCCTCTCTTCCCCCTCCTCTCTCATTCACTTTATAACACTCTGTCTATCGTCTCCACTCCCGAGTTGTCCTGTAAAATCTTTTCAAGCAGTCATAAGCTTCACTAATCCTGTCCGACTATTAACTGCCCTATACCCCCCGGCCTCCCCTTCCCCACCCGTCCTTTCCAGCACAGGTCTTGCCCCCCCCCTCCACACTCCCCCTCCTTAACCCTCACCGATCCAAACAACACACGTAATTATTCCCGCCAAGGAAATCTAAAAATAGCCACCAGCAGCAACAATAACAGCATCGCTAGAAGAAGAGAAAAAAAAATGGAAATGACGTGAATCTCAGACAGTTTCCTAATTGATCGATCAAACCAATCAATGAACCGATTGGGAAATAAATCTAGGGGCTGGTACTCAAAACCAGACCAGTCAGCCAACAGAATCACACACACACACGCGGGCGCGCGCGCGCACACACACACACACATACACATGTAGGGCACGTGTGACCATAATGTTTGCATGTTATGTTGCTAACCGTGTCTCTATAGCTCGAGAGTTCCTCCCATAATTCAGCATCGTAAGTCCCCCCTCCGCCCCCCTTCCCCCTCCGTACCACCCATCCCCCCAGACCAGTTACATCTTTTAATGCTGAAATATTATTATTTTTTTTATATAATTGGACCGACCAAAATCTTTAAAAAAACAAACAAACAAATTATACGAATTATGACAAGAGTTATGGCAGCCCGTTTGTACCATTTATTTGTGTTTTTCCGTCTATGAACTTCACTGTAAAATGGAAGTCTTAAATTAGTTATTTCATGTGAATGAGAAGTGTGTGTGTGTGTGTGTGTGGTGTGTGTGTGTGTGTGTGTGTTATATTACATGGAACGTCATCACGCAGTTTCTGTGTATAATGAACAGGAAAGGATTAAAAGCAAATGGGGCTATTTTCTGTAATTAGTATTGAACGCTACGGCGACCCTTTACTATGATAGAGGGCCCAGGTGTTACAGTACACACGCGGCGTCAGGGCTCGGGGAAGGGGTGGGAGGTTGTGTTAAAGGAAATCAATCAACGAGGGAGATAGACGAGCTGACGTAACACCCGGAAGATGGACAGTTTGAAAGAAAACGTAAAACGATGTATTGAAGTAAGGCACAGGGGAGGTGAGATTAACCCCGGAGGGGGGGTGACTTTTTGAATTGCGGGCCAAATTTGACTCAAGAGCTGGATGCATGTCTGTATTAATAAGTGGCGGCGTAACTGGGTGGTGGTGGGGAGACGGAAGGTTTGGTCTATCTATCTATCTATCTATCTATCTATCTATCTATCTATCTATCTATCTATCTATCTATCTATCTATCTATCTATCTATCTATCTATCTATCTATCTATCTATCTATCTATCTATCTATCTATCTATCTATCTATCTATCTGTCTGTCTGTCTGTCTCTCTATCTGTCTGTCTGTCTGTCTATAAGCCAAGATTGGCACAAAACAGGAGGCGGAAGTGACTTTATCTCCATCCACCCAAAGGTCACATATCACTGGCCATCACCGCAGTGCCCTTTTTTTTTTTTACCGGTGAATCTCTTGACCTCTCAGAACATGATCAACACACACACACACACAAACACACACACACACACAAACACACTCATTGACACACTTCATCATGCCTTGTATTCTAGAGATAATTACATTGAATCTCACAAAGCGTTGCAAAATAAAAAAAAATCAATAAATATAAATGGAAATTACTTCACTCATTGTTAACGGTGTAGCTATAAACCAGATTCAAATCGATAAGTCCATTTTCCCTTCTTTTTGCAATGTTGGTTTATCCAGATAAGGCGGTGGTGTTGCTCAGATATTTATTTTTTTTTTGATGAAAGCTTTTTTTTTTATCATTTTTTATTTTCTGACAGGTTTGAGCCCGGTGGGGGGGGGGGGGGGAGGTGTGACGGACATTTATGAACTGAGACAAGTTGTGTGTGTGTTTGTGTTAATGTGTGAGTGAGTGTGTATGAATGTGTCAGTGAGTGTGTGACATTTAAAATTATCTTCATACGGTGGTAAGTGAAGAGAGAGTGTGGGGGGGGGGAGGGAGGAGTGTGGTGGGGTCGTGGGGGCTGAAGGAGAGAACGTTTTGATTAGCCCTGGATCCGTGGAGAGGTGGCTCTTGTAGTCCAGTTGTTCGTTGTGTTTGGTTTTTTTTCAAGATAGTGTCATCAGCTTTTAGCACAATCAGCGGGGACCAGATGTTTGATTTTATTATTGCCAGTCACAGATTGCCAAATTAACGCTGCATTTTGACCATGCGCTTCAAATCTATCTATCTATCTATCTATCTATCTATCTATCTATCTATCTATCTATCTATCTATCTATCTATCTATCTATCTATCTATCTATCTATCTATCTATCTATCTATCTATCTATCTATCTATCTATCTATCTATCTATCTATCTATCTATCTATCTATCTATCTATCTATCTATCTATCTATCTATCTATCTATCTATCTATCTATCTATCTATCTATCTATCTATCTATCTATCTATCTATCTATCTATCTATCTATCTATCTATCTATCTATCTATCTATCTATCTATATGTTTGTTTGTCTGTCTGTCTAATTATCTATCTATCTATATGTTTGTTTGTCTGTCTGTCTAATTATCTATCTATCTATCTATCTATCTATCTATCTATCTATCTATCTATCTATCTATCTATCTATCTATCTATCTATCTATCTATCTATCTGTCTGTCTGTCTGTCTGTTTATCTGTCTGTCTGTCTGTCTAATTATCTATCTATCTATCTATTTATCTATCTTTCTATTTGTCTATCTATCTATCTATCTATCTATCTATCTATCTATCTATCTATCTATCTATCTATCTATCTATCTATCTATCTATCTGTCTGTCTGTCTGTCTGTCTGTCTGTCTGTCTGTCTGTCTGTCTGTCTGTCTGTCTGTCTGTCTGTCTATCTATCTATCTATCTATCTATCTATCTATCTATCTGTCTGTCTGTTTAATTATCTATCTATCTATCTATCTATCTATCTATCTATCTATCTATCTATTTATCTATCTATCTATCTATCTATCTATATATATATATATATACACACAAACTGTGTAAATAGCTCTATGCTCCGAATTTGTGTACATACTTTTTTTCTGTATATTTTAGGCATCATTCTGTTAAGGTCCGAAAAATCGTCAAACCTTGCTGAGTTTATGGATGTCAACAGTCAATATGTTTTGTTTATGAGTTCTTGTTGATATCGTTGCTGTTGGTTTTTTAGTTTTTCATTTTCCGCCTTTGATAACAGATTGTCCATAGCTGGGAGCGTTTGTGTGTAACGATCCATAACGGTCATGACCAAAGTCCATACGTTGATTATGAAATATGACCACTGGTCGACGATGATGATCGAGCCAAGGAGAATCTGTTATGATTATAATGTCATTTTTTTGTTGTTTTAGTTAAGGGCCTGACCATCGGTCATGAACTGACCACTGGCCTGTGTTGGAGATGTCCATTTAAATAATGGCTGTCATTTATTTTATTTTTTTTGCGACGGCTTCTCTGGAATGATAGCTTCACAAGGCCGAGATTACAAGAGACCGGGAGGAAGGGTGTAAGCCGAGGTAATACACCAGTATGTCTGAGTGGGTGTAATCCGAGGGAATACACCAGTATGTCTGTGAGAGAGTAACCCGAGGTAATACACCAGTATGTCATATATATATATTAATTCACTATGTAAGTTAAACTAAGTTTATATCTGAGGGTTTTGTTTATGTTTGTGGTGAGCTATAGGCCAAGTAATTATAGAAATCGGTATCGGAAGGTGAGCCCTGCAGCATTGATGTGGGGGGGGAGGGGGGGAGGCTAAGCAATCAAAAGTATTTGCATGAAACGGCCCTGATACCGTTATATCTGACCATTAGGTACAGCTCGAACAAAAAAAATATCCCTATAGATGATTATTCTCATCATACACACACACACACACACACACCAAACACAACACACACACCAAACACACACACACACAACAAACTCATTCTCAAACCAACTAACCGTGCTGCTTTACTCTTCTGTCTAGTCACAACTAATAAATCATGTTGCAATGTTTTGGTTAATAAATCCATCAATAAAACATGTTCATTTTTTTTTACATAACTAAACCATTGTACATTTCTTTGTATTCTTGCACTTTCCTGAAATAACTCCATCATCTACTTCAGACATTTTTTCCCCTCGTGATTTTTAAAGAATGTTTTAACCAGTGCTTTTTTTTTTGCGCCGGTACGCACCGGTACGGCGTACCGGCACCTTTTTCAATGTGAGGGAAAAAAATTATTGCTTTTCTTGTATTTAACGTTTATTATTAATTTATTTTGTTATTTATTTGTTACAAGTGAATTATTTTAAAATTGCGCGCAATAAGAATTAAAATAGGTGCGAACTGGTAGTTAAAAGTTAGGCAATTCATCACTGAGTACCGGCAACTATTTTTTTTAACAAAAAAAAAAAAACTGGTTTTAACAATAATTTTTATTCATTTTACAATACCTGCTTATGTAATCTTTTTATCTCTTCTAATTAAATGTTTTTTTTTTGGTAGCAGCATTGCCAGTTTTGGCGGGTTTCTCACATGTTTGGCCGGTCATGCATTTGGCTGGTTGGCTGTTTATTTGCGGTTTCAACTCTTAAAACCATGTAAATGCAAACAAATTGACGCATGAAAAAAATAAAAAATTTAAAGAAAATTTTGACGTTTCTTTTTACTAATCTGGCTTTTTTATCCGTGGTATTTTTATTGAGTTTCGGCATTTTTCTTTTAAAAACATCTGGCAACACTGTCTGAGAGTCTTTCTATCAGTACAATAAATGCAACACACAAACCACACACAAACACACACTGGATACGGCTAGATAAAGCAATATATTTATATAAAAATAAAACAGCGATACGATACAGTACCGAAGTGATGAAAGGGGGAAGAGATGGCTATGGTAAAAAGCGAAATAAATTAATATTAGAAGGCGAGACAGACATTCATTACAACTGTGACAGATCTCCCCCCACTCCCTACTGCAAGCAGGCATAGTCGATTCGCTATTGAAGTATATATACTACGTACACGCAGATAGTCGTACGAATAGCCGCCGTGCATGATTCAGCGCAACGCCGCTTTCTACGGTAGTGTTTTAAATACTTTCTTCTTTTCCTCTCGTAACACGGTGCCAATAGACCCCGTGGCATGAAAAGGAACATGGCTGCCGGGCGGATGTGATTGATGAGACCATGGTTATGGGAAGGGGGGGGGATGAGGGGGCGGGGGTTGTAGAATGAGAAAATTGCGTTACTTTAATGAGCGAGCCTTGTGGACAATAGTTGTGGTGTTTGTGTGTGTGGACATGTGGACACGTCATTAGTCAAGATTACTGGACGTTACATCAGACATCAATACTGCCCGACCGACCCCCCCCCCCAACACTACTTTCTCTTTTTGCTTTTTTTTTGGTCTGTCTGTTTGTCTATCTGTCTATCTCTCTCACTCACTCTCTCTCTCTCTCTCTCTCTCTCTCTCTCACACACTCTCTCTCCCTATGTCTCTCACTTATTTTTAATTAACATTTTTTTATTAACCGGGACAAAAATAGTTCAATAATGAGCAATAAGGCGTCACCAAGAGGGTTATCAAGTCCATTCACGGACTTAAAAAAAAAATAATAAAGGAACATCAAACGTAGCAACTTCTTCTTTTATATATATGTTACCGGCAAAGTGTAAAATCCGGCATTCTATAGAATGCCTAGGCAATGTATAGAATGCCTGAATTTTTCAGGCAAAGTATGAAATAAATTGCTATTTCATACATTGCCTAGGCATTCTATAAAATGCCGAGATCCCGTTCGGCAAAGTATGTAATTGGCCTTGCTAGGAACTAGAGTAGATTTAGAGACAGACAATCCCCTTCCACGTTATAGGATAAGAAGACATATCAGAAGTAGGAGTAATCAGAGGCGCCGAGAGCCAACTAGGGCCCCAGGGCAGGACATCATTGAGGGCCTCTATTTAAACAATGGTCGGGGCGGCCGGGCCCCCTTACAGATGCGGGCCCCCTGGCAATGACCCCCTTACCCTCCCTTTCGGCTTGCCTGGGAGTAATGCAAATAATGGTTGACAAGGTGACAGACGCAGGCCCGTAGCGTGCGGGGGGGCCGGGCCCCCTGCGTTTTGTCTGGCCCCTCTGCTTATTTGTTCTACTTAGTAAAATGTATTACCTGACCCCTGCTATTGTCTGGCCCCTGCTGTAGAATGCCTGGCCCCTCCTGTAGAGTTTTCACGCTACGGGGCTGGTCATGTGTACATGCAAGACAAAATGCCAAACTATGAGGTGTCTTTGTGTGAAAAAGAAAATTAAATGCAATTCAAAATGCCATTCTAGTCTTCCCTGCTGCAACAAGTAGCTCATTCCAGTTGTGTTCTGCTTGTTTTCAATAGAAACAACATCTTTTTATTATTTACCAATTCTTACCTAATTCGTGAAATATGAACATGACAGATCAAAATACCAAAATACAAAGTGTTTTGTGTGAAAGAAGAAAATGAAGTAAAGTGCAATGCTAAGTGTGAATCCAGTCTTACCTGCTGAAGCAAATACTTCAATCTCCGCTCTGCTGTCGTTGTTTTTTTCCGGTATGAATCATATGCTTTATTTTGCATTCATTCCATATTTAAATACGTTTTTATCAATAAAGGCTTTTGTTGTTCTTTTCTGATACTTTGCCTAAACGACACTAGTCATTCTATACAATGCCTAGGAAAAGTATGCACAATTTAAAAATTTTATACTTTGCCTAAAACCACCAGGCATTTTATACATTGCCTAGGCATTCTATAGAATGCCGGCATTTCACACTTTGCCGGTAACAGATATAACAAAACCCAGCCCCCCCTCGTCCCCTCCGATAAAAAAAATTACCGTCCCATATTCAGTACATTTCAACTATGTGCACCGTTGTTGGACTCGTCATTTTACCCCCCCCCCCCCCCACCGTTGTTGGACTCGTCATTTTACCCCCCCCCCACCGTTGTTGGACTCGTCATTTTACCCCCCCCCCCCCCACCGTTGTTGGACTCGTCATTTTACCCCCCCCCCCCACCGTTGTTGGACTCGTCATTTTACCCCCCCCCCCCACCGTTGTTGGACTCGTCATTTTACCCCCCCCCCCACCGTTGTTGGACTCGTCATTTTACCCCCCCCCCCACCGTTGTTGGACTCGTCATTTTACCCCCCCCCCACCGTTGTTGGACTCGTCATTTTACCCCCCCCACCGTTGTTGGACTCGTCATTTTACCCCCCCCCCACCGTTGTTGGACTCGTCATTTTACCCCCCCCCACCGTTGTTGGACTCGTCATTTTACCCCCCCCCACCGTTGTTGGACTCGTCATTTTACCCCCCCCCACCGTTGTTGGACTCGTCATTTTACCCCCCCCCACCGTTGTTGGACTCGTCATTTTACCCCCCCCCCCACCGTTGTTGGACTCGTCATTTTACCCCCCCCACCGTTGTTGGACTCGTCATTTTACCCCCCCCCCCCCACCGTTGTTGGACTCGTCATTTTACCCCCCCCCACCGTTGTTGGACTCGTCATTTTACCCCCCCACCGTTGTTGGACTCGTCATTTTACCCCCCACCGTTGTTGGACTCGTCATTTTACCCCCCCCACCGTTGTTGGACTCGTCATTTTACCCCCCACCGTTGTTGGACTCGTCATTTTACCCCCCCCACCGTTGTTGGACTCGTCATTTTACCCCCCCCACCGTTGTTGGACTCGTCATTTTACCCCCCCCCACCGTTGTTGGACTCGTCATTTTACCCCCCCCCCACCGTTGTTGGACTCGTCATTTTACCCCCCCCCCACCGTTGTTGGACTCGTCATTTTACCCCCCCACCGTTGTTGGACTCGTCATTTTACCCCCCCCACCGTTGTTGGACTCGTCATTTTACCCCCCACCGTTGTTGGACTCGTCATTTTACCCCCCCCCACCGTTGTTGGACTCGTCATTTTACCCCCCCACCGTTGTTGGACTCGTCATTTTACCCCCCCCACCGTTGTTGGACTCGTCATTTTACCCCCCCCCACCGTTGTTGGACTCGTCATTTTACCCCCCCCCCCCCACCGTTGTTGGACTCGTCATTTTACCCCCCCCCCACCGTTGTTGGACTCGTCATTTTACCCCCCCCCTCCACCCCACCTCCAATCTTATTTTCGTTAAACTACTTTGAAATAAAACCAATTTATACATTTCAAGTTACAAGTTGTTGTATTGTTACCTATTACAAATGACGACTACCTGTGTGTTTACTAACTCGCTATTTCAGACTGTTGGGTATACGACTACGTAGTAACAAGCACACACACAAATAAATAAATAAATAAAATGAAATAATATAAACAAGTTGACCAGGTAGTGTGGTGACCGAACATGAGGTAGAAAAAAAACAACAACAGATGTCACTTGATACCATTTTATGACATGGTGTGGCGCTGGCAGTGGCGTACACAGCTTTTGTGCTCCCCCGGGAATCTTAAAAAATACCACTTCGAAACTCAGACGCCTTCAATTTCGAACAACTTAGAATCCGAGCTAAATATATTTAAATGCCTCAGAATACGAACATGCTTTGAAATTCGATAAGGATTATGTATAATGGAATTTAAAAAAAAAATTTTTCTAAACACTAATGTTGTCAGTACAAGGCTTATGGTGTTGAATCAAGGATGAATTGTTTTATATAGGGACTTTATAAAATATATTCTGTAACATAAGACATACAAGACGACATTGAAAGAATGATCTACACGGAGACGGATGGTAGTGCGGTGAAGCGCTTGACTTGTCTTCCGGGGGGGGGGGTCCCTGGTGCATCCAAAAAATAAAAAAAAAATTCTGTTTGATTGGCAGGGGGTAATCCCGCCTATTTCCGCGATGTTTACGTTGAGATGTATGTAGACATTTCTGAACATGGCCAGGATGTATGTAGACATTTCTGAATATGGCCAGGATGTATGGAGACATTTCTGAACATGGCCAGGATGTATGGAGACATTTCTGAACATGGCCAGGATGTATGGAGACATTTATGAACATGGCCAGGATGTATGGAGACATTTCTAAACATGGCCAGGATGTATGGAGACATTTATGAACATGGCCAGGATGTACGGAGACAAATGTCAAGATTTTTCTCTTGATCCCATTACAGCGTCGACGGTGGTGTGTGTGTGTAAGTGTGTCTGTGTTTGTATATGTGTGGAGGAAGACTGAATGGAATGGACGAGGAGATAAAAGTAAGATTTTGTTTTATAGGAGAAAGATAGGGGACGGGGAGTCAGAAATCGATACCGTTAAGAACATCTGGACGTTAGGCCGGTCTCTGGTCCACTGGACGTTAGGCGAGTGTCTGGTCATAACAGCACTCGATGATTTGTTCTTGTGTACAGACGTCTGTCGTTATGTGGGGGGAGTGGGAGACCTGTGTGGGGGTCTCGCTTATCAAGACTGAGGGAGAGGGAGCGTACACTCGTAAAGGTGATAGGGTGTCAGAAGGATGTAAAGGACCCTTGAGTTGATTCAATCTCATGCCGCCCCCCCCCTATCTATACATCACCTACTCGTTTCATTTGGATAACTTTAATTTCATCTCAATGTGCATTTATTTTACATCGATAGCTGCCTACATTGAGGGCTCGTGATATTTTAATTGGGAGTACATGCTGTTAGAATACTGGTACATGCTGGTACATGCTGTTAGAATACTGGTACACACTGGTACGTGCTGTTAGAATACTGGTACATACTGGTACATGCTGTTAGAATACTGGCACATGCTGGCACATGCTGTTAGAATACTGGCACATGCTGGCACAGGCTGGTACATGCTGGTACATGCTGGTACATGCTGGCACATGCTGGCACATGCTGGTACATGCTGGCACATGCTGGTACATGCTGTTAGAATACTGGCACATGCTGGCACATGCTGTTAGAATACTGGCACATGCTGGCACAGGCTGGTACATGCTGGTACATGCTGGTACATGCTGGTACATGCTGGCACATGCTGGCACATGCTGGTACATGCTGGCACATGCTGTTAGAATACTGGCACATGCTGGCACAGGCTGGTACATGCTGGCACATGCTGGTACATGCTGACACATGCTGGCACATGCTGGTACATGCTGACACATGCTGGCACAGGCTGGTACATGCTGGCACATGCTGGCACAGGCTGGTACATGCTGGCACATGCTGGCACAGGCTGGCACATGCTGGCACAGGCTGGTACATGCTGGCACATGCTGGTACATGCTGACACATGCTGGCACATGCTGGTACATGCTGACACATGCTGGCACAGGCTGGTACATGCTGGCACATGCTGGTACATGCTGGCACATGCTGGCACATGCTGGTACATGCTGGCACATACTGGCACATAATGGTACATGCTGGCACATGCTGGTACATGCTGGCACATGCTGGCACATGCTGGTACATGCTGGCACATACTGGCACATAATGGTACATGCTGGTACGTACTGGTACAGGCTGGTACATGCTGGTACATACTGGTACAGGCTGGTACATGCAGGTACATACTAGTACAGTGATTCTCAAAGTGGGGTCGTGATAACATTTCAATTTGATTGATCAATAATTGGAACCCGGTGTGTGCATGTTTAAACTCAATTTTTTATTCATTTATTTCAAAGAACTTTAAGTTCTGTTATCCTGAAAGTAATGACACTTGTATTATGTTATTCTGAAAGTAAAAATGACACTTGTATTCTGTTATCCTGAAATTAATGACACTTGTATTCTGTTATCCTGAAATTAATGACACTTGTATTTTGTCATCCTTAAATTAATGACACTTGTATTCTGTTATCCTGAAACTAAGGACACTTGTATTGTGTTATCGTACTTGTTTCTTTACACAGGCGTCCCGAGGGAAAAAACAAAAAAAATTTCATAGTGGCTCGCGGGTCGTATAAGTTATTGTGTTAACCACATTCCTCCTAAGCTTGGTTCTGATTTGGATGCCCCAACAGCAGCACACAACTGTCTGAACGATTGCTACACGTGTCATAGAGGATTGCATGTCATTATCGGAAACTAAGACAGCCTCAAGGGGTGAGCAACAGGAACACTCAGTGTCAGAGAGGACCCTTCAGTTACGTTGGGGGGGTGGGGGGGTGGGGCTGGGGGCAGATAGGATTTAACAATATCTATTGATGACTTAAAAAATTGTGGGAGTCTTTTGGGGTGAGCATTTCAGGGGGGGGGGCACAAGGTGAGTGAACGGCAGCAAATGATTAAATCTAATTAAATGGTACACTCTGTCAACACACTTACACACGGAGGGCTGTACACACACATAACAGCTCGTGAGTAAAAACAAAAAAGATTAGTGAATATGGCACTAGTTTACAGGCAGTACCCACACACACTCACACACTCATACATACACACACACACACATACACACACACACACACATACACACACATACACACACATACACACACGCACACATACACACACATACACACACATACATCCACACTCAGTGACAAAGACACATAGTGTGGCACACATAGACACACACACACAAACATTCAGACAAGGACATAGACACACATACACATAGACAGGCACATAGACACACACACACACACACACACAGTCAGTCATACAGGCAGATGTACACACAGACAGGCACAAAGACAAACACATACACTCAGACAAGCACATAGACACACACACACACACACATAGACTATAGACAACATACAGACACTCGTAAATTCAATTCAACGCAAATTAAACTCCACACACTCACACACACACACACACACACACACACTTACTCACATTCACATTTACTCACCAGCACACTGACCCAACGACCGACTCTCATCCAATCTTTCATTCACTCACACTCAAATACAACTAACTGACCTCATCAGCTGACGGCTCACCGAATGACCCCCCGCCCCCACAACATGAGAATGGGGGGGTGGGGGGTGGATGAACAGAGACCGAACTTTTATATTCTTCTAGATGTCTGTCTCTCTTTCATTAATTAAGGGCTCAATATTCTCTTCTGCTCTCGGAGCCCCCAAGCAGCCTCACTCCGCCTCTCTGCACTCATACTCAGAGATTCCCCGCCCCACCCCCACTCATGCGTCTTGTAACAACAAACTTTTTTTTCTCAGGAATGCATCGATCATTATTGTCTGAACATTTTTAATGATGCTCGTTAGCGTCTAGACCGTTAACATTGGGATCAAGGGGTTCGAATCTCAGCCAGCCTAACGTCAATTACCTTTGACGACTCCACCTGCCGTTCCCAGAAATCAGTATCAAAACAAAGTAGCGTTAATGAATCCTAATTAAGAGATTATATCCATTACATCTTCAAAGCTTTCGCCTCTGTTTTTGTTTACATTGACATGGCTGAGGCCTATTGAGGGGATTCTCATTTAATTTTTATAATATAAAACAACAACAACAACAAGAACAACAACAAACATTGTATACCTTCAACCCCCCCCCCACACACCACCCCCAAATCCCTTACCGTCCACCACCGCCCCCTGCTCATTCTGCTCCACCCCGGGGGCCACCCGCCAGATCTAGTCAGCAGACGACAATGGTGTGACGTGTTCTCGTGTTTATTGCCGCGACCTCCTTGACACCCTTACCTGACCTTTGACCCCATACGGCTGTTTATCTGACCCCGCCCCCCCGCCCCCGGACATAGAAATTTCTCCCCCCCCCCTCCCCCAGATATACAATACACCTTAAACCAGTGCTTCCTGTATATCATTGGTTCCCCGATCCTTTAAAGCAGGGCTTCTTAAACTATGGGTCACGACCCCATTTGGGGTCGCGTAGCAAAATTCTGGGGTCGCGAGAGATAAAAATACAATTTAACAGAAAAATGTTTTTTAACTTGTAAAATATTAATTTTTTTTTCTTTTATATTTGTATGGGGTCGTCAAGAGAAACTCGCAATCATAAATGGGGTCGTGAATTACAAAAAGTTTAAGAAGCCCTGATATAGAGGTTTTCCATGGGGGTGGGTCTCAAGCTGAAGCTGTACAGTATTCTCCTCAAGCCGTGCACGTGAGCGCGCGGCGCGCACAGCTCGCAGTCGCACTCACCCACAATAGAGAAGAGCGCAGAAGTTGTTTTTTTTTTTCCTTTGACAAGGAATTTTACACCGCCATATTGCGCAATAAAGTTGAAATTTCTTCCCCCCCCCCTCAAGTCTCGCTTTGGGGAATACCCTCTCGTCGTACACAGCTTAGTGTGCATTGAGTCCCTGTATTGAAATCGTGTGCCGAATGTGTTTTTACGTTGTTGCAACACGGAGTCCTGGTTCAAACAAATGTTGGAGACCATTTGATCTGGACTGTTGTATTCTTCCACCTTCAATCCCCCCCTCTCTCCCCCCCCCTCCCACCAAATTAGTTATTCTATCTCTATATTTTTCTCTCCCCCCCCCCCCCCATATTGTATTGTTTCAAACTTTAACCCGCTATTTTCTTCTCCTCTTCAATCCATCTCTCACTTGTTATTTCCCTTGTCTGCCTGGGTGACGGAGTTAAGCGCGCGTGTGTATGGGGGGAAAGGGGGAGA
Source organism: Bulinus truncatus (assembly GCA_021962125.1). NCBI lineage: Eukaryota > Metazoa > Mollusca > Gastropoda > Planorbidae > Bulinus > Bulinus truncatus. The sequence continues at coordinate 151,419 of JAGDYQ010000190.1, read as the reverse complement.
CACAGCGTATTTTTTCAGACTATAACACTGCTTCTCCCCCCCCCCGGCCGCCTCCCCAACAGAAGTGGAGAAATGAGGTTTGCTCCTTATAGTCTGAATGCTGTTAGCAAGTCTGTGGAATCCCATCCCCCCCCCCCCACCACCCTCCATCTTTGTTATGCTGAATTTAAAAAAACATGATGGTTGGTTAAGAGCGTCTTCCGGTCAGTAAAAAAAAAAGGGGGTGCTTTTCTTTGATGCGTACTATCTGATTGGGGAGTTTGGGTGACCACTATATATATATATATATGGTGGTCAGGGTATGAGCCGAAACTGCTTAGTGAAAGTTGTTGGGTCCGAGTCACAGCGATGTCCTTCGTCGTGCCTCGATGTTCATCGCAACGCCCGAGCAATCGCTGTAAAAAATAGTGTAAAAGGACCCAGAGATACACTTTCCGTCGTTATTGTGGGGGGGGGGGGGCATTAAAAGAATAAATGTGACTTAATGGACGTATGACCTCCACACTGTCACTGACTCATCGCCACTCGTCAAGCCAAGTTTTAAAGACAAAGTTCTTTGTTTCCATATTATACATAAAATTTGTTAATTTCTTTGTTTGGTCCTAATGTGGAGATTTAGTCCGGAGGGCGAGGGTGGTAATTTTTTTCTTTTCTTTGTGAAGGTTTTATAGACCTTAGTGGGTTTAGTTCTGTTGTCATGACAACCATGTGTGATAGGAACTCTTGTACCAGCACACCATTGACATACGGCACAAGGGATACATTATTTCTGATTGGTTGAGATTATTAATTTTCTTTGGACATTTACGTGATGCTAGCTGGGACCTACGTCATGGAACCTGACGTCAGTAATGCGACTGTAGCACTTGGGGATCTGACCTGAAAGTCGAAGATCTGACGCGCTGCATTACATTCAAAATTTCAGAACACTATCCCGCTGAAAAATGACATCGGATGTGTAGGAACTAAATCACTGCAGTCTTAACTCTATATCGCCACGCTGCTGAAATGGAATACGTAACTCAATACCTCTACGCTGTTGAAATATGACATGGAATACGTAACTCAGTATTGCTACGCTGTTGAAATATGACATGGAATACGTAACTCAGTATTGCTACGCTGCTGAAATATGACATGGAATGCGTAAGAACTTATTCACTGCAGTCGTATGTCAATGTAAATTTTAACCACAACACTGAATGTGCGAGCCATTAAGAAATATCAGTGATACACACGGTTTCTTAAGAAGAACGGCAGGTTCTGTAGATAATCGGTGCTCAACCTTTTTTTTTACGACTGTACCCCGAAGGGCGCGAATGTATGTCTGTGGGTACCCCTCCCCCCCTCCCACACACACACAAACGTAAGTCCGCGAATAATTGAAGTTATTTTCATAATGGAATTTTCTTACCTTTCTAATGCGGTACGTAGAATGGTGAAAAAGTCACGCAGCAAAACTCTTCAAACTGTTAGTTGCTTTAAACGAAAATTACATTTCGCTGCGTTGTGCTTACCCCCCCCCCTCTGTAAAATCTTTTTCGTACCCCCTTGGCATGGGCGTCGCTAGAAATTTTTCCAGGGGGGGGGAGCAAATATTTTCCGGGGGGGGGCAAATAACAACTTTATGACATTTTTTTTAAATGTAAGGGGGGGGGGAGCAAATGCCCCCCTCTTATATGACATTTTTTCACAATGTAGGGGGGGGGAAGCAAATTCCCCCCTTGCCCCCCATGAATACGCCCATGCCCCTTGGGGCTCTCGTACCACCGATTGAGGACCACTGCTGTAGACAGGACAATGGGCCGGGCCCATCAGCTAAAAAGGGTGATATTGAATCTATAAGCAAGACATTGAGCGTGCGGCCGATTGCTCTGGGTATTTTTATGTCTTCTCCTCATCAATGATTTACCGCCGATGTGCAATTGATGTGCAATTTCGAAAATACTCCATAAACAAAACAATAGATCACATTTGAAATTGCTTCCCATTTACCGACATTCACAAAAAGATGTTGGGTTCGGTGGTCATTCTCTTTAAAAAATTAAATTTACTTCCCCAGGGTGGGGACATTTTTTTTCGAATCGCGGTCTACAAACGGTATTTAACATTGGCAAAAGAAATGTATCTATAGCCAATGGATGGAGTGTTTATATAAGCAATTATAAATTTATATATATATATATATATATATAAATATATATAAATTGATGTCTTGATGTGAACGGACGGAAGGGGAGATGAGCGCAAACGGGTCGTTCTCGGCCCAAGGGACCTTTGTTTGCCAACGTCTGGCTTTTAACAATAGCGCAGCCCTTTACAAAAATAAAAAAAGAAAAAAAAACAGTTACAACATATTTATTCAGATGCTTGCTTTTCAAATTCAAAATACTCCAAGTGTGACATGCAATATCACTTTTCTAGCAAATAGAAATGAAATGAAACCCTGCAGGGAACTTTAGTTGTTTTTTTTTTCCCTTCAAAAAAGTTACAAAACGTTGATGCAAAAATAATCAACGGAAATTCTCGTCTCTTTTTTTAATATCAGATGAACAGACAGACTAGAAACTTGTTTATTTTTTTTTCTTCTTCTTCTCTTAATGGTAGTTTCAGAGTTACCACCCACAATTCACCAGAGGGCGTTGGGCGGTGGAGATCAAGTGAAGCTACTAGAAGGGATTAAGATCCCAGCCAGCCATCTTTTCATTTCTTCCTTCAGGACTGAAACAACCGGAAGTCCGGCATTAATTTTTTTTTGTCGGCTTCTACTTTATATAAATCTAATATTTTAATGCAACACTCTCTAGAAAGGTTTCTCCCCCCCCCCCCTCTTCCTTTCCTTCCATCCAACAGACACATAGTCTATTACTGTTTAATCCTGTCAGATTATAGAAATAAACAACTGATCTCTGAGAGGTGGTGAACTGATGATACATGTACCTGTTTCTATGTGCACTTTGATGTTACCATTTTTTTTTTGTTTTGTTTGATGACATGTTTCACAATATGTCCCTGTTTATGTGTATGTTTGTCTTGTTAATGTTTTGATGTATTTTTTGGTTTGTTTCGTTTTATTAACAGTTATGAAAGTGTTTTGTTTTTGTAATAGTCGCTGGTTTATGTGTTCGTCCCCTATTGTTGGACTGTTGTTTATTTAAATGTGTGTTTTGTGAGTCCACTAATGGAGTATGTATGTGCATGAACTTGTGTGTGTGTGTGTGCGCTGATTGTAATTTTTTTTTCTATTTCCAGTGACGCGCTGACCTGAAATGTGTGTGATGTCCCTTTAAGGGGCGGTTTTTATGGGGCCCTTCTTTCATCCCCACCATAATCTATAGTGCCATGGCCATGGAGGCACCACGGGAGATATAGCGGGAACTAGCTCCATGATCTGAAATATCTGTTGGTCCTCACCGGAAATAGAATCGGAGACTCTCAGGTGGACAGTCAAGCGTTTTCCGCACGACCATCCTTCACCTCACCACCCATCACCTGACCATCCGTCACCTCACCACCCATCACCTGACCATCCGTCACCTCACCACCCATCACCTGACCATCCGTCACCTCACCACCCATCACCTGACCATCAGTTTGTGTGCTACAGTCCTTTGTGTTGGAACAAAAAAAAATAAGTTTTAACTACGGTAATTTTTTCATGCCATAAAAATTAGTTATAAAATGTCAATCAATTCAAAGAATAATAGATGAAGAATTGCACTTCGCGTGGTATTAGCTTCATTGATCTTCCACGATACCCTCAGTAACTCCAGCTAAATAATTATGTAGCCCAGCGGAGACTTAACAGCGGAGGCTCATAGCAATGGTGTGTGTGTGATGTCCCTGTAAGGATGAGATGAAATCTCTTAGAGTCTTAGATCCTATGAACCACTAATGGCGCCCTTCTTTCATCCCCACCATAGCCGATAGTGCACTGTCCATGGAGGCACCACGGGAGATATATCGGGAACTTGAGCCAAGACCTGAAAAATTTTCCTTGGTCCTCACCATGGAGATCGAACCAGGTACTTTCAGGTCGACAGTCGAGCGCTTTACCACACGACCATCCAATGGTATCATACTTCAGCTGACCATTCTTGTAGTTTATGTAACAAATGTTATCGCCTGACTCATTGAGATATCTATACAAGCCACTCCTATATCTATCAACTGATTCACTGTATTCATGTTATCAGTTCTATAATAAAATGACACTTGCTGCAAATAACAAACAAACGAAAACCAGAAACAATGACCACCACAAAACAATGACCGTCACAAAACAATGACCATCACAAAACAATGACCACCACAAAACAATGACCATCACAAAACAATGACCATCACAAAACAATGACCATCACAAAACAATGACCATCACAAAACAATGACCATCACAAAACAATGACCATCACAAAACAATGACCATCACAAAGAGAGTTGTATTTTGTTTCAATCACCACTCGCCTGTTGTAGCACTTTATCCCCGGGGGAGGTAAAGGGGTGGTGGTGGTGGTGTTGGTGTTGGTGGTGGTGGTGGAGTCACTTTACAATAAAGGATCACAGTGAACTTTATTTTTTTTTTTCAATTGTCCAGATAACACGAAGCTCTCAGACGTAACACGAGATGGACAGGAAGTATAGGATTGAGATAAAACTGATCTATCTATCTATCTATCTATCTATCTATCTATCTATCTATCTATCTATCTATCTATCTATCTATCTATCTATCTATCTATCTATCTATCTATCTATCTATCTATCTATCTATCTATCTATCTATCTATCTATCTATCTATCTATCTATCTATCTATCTGTCTGTCTGTCTGTCTGTCTGTCTCTTTGTCTTTCACTCTGTCTGTCTCACTGACTGCCAGTCATTTGAAATCTACATATTCAGATTTAGCTATAGGCATTTCTCATCTAATTCATATTTTGTCGTTTAGAGTGCGCAGCAAAAACTAACTTTCGTTTTCAAACAACCAAGTGTTTGAAGAAGGTCGGTCGCCAGTTTGCTGCATGGCTCATCACAAAACCACGTGCCCGAGTATCGCATTAGAACGGTGCTCACTTACCGTTATTTTAAAAAAATGTACTTTTATTCGCAAACATACTTGTGAACAGTGCCGCCGATTGGAGGCAGGGGGGGGGGGGCAAACGCCCAGGGGCCCGGCGAGTTTTAGGTGCCCGGACTGATCTGGCCAATTAACTTTTGAAAATATTATTATCGGCACGGGGGGCCCGTGACAGACCTGCCCAGGGGGTCCGAAATTTCTGTTGGTGGGCCTGCTTGTGAGAGGCACCCACGGACATACGCACCCCCCCCCCCTGCGCGAAGTGAGGAGATGACATGGGGGGAGGGGGTAGGCTTTAACTGGAGAGAAACGTCTTTCATTATTTTCTGAAGAGGCTCCACGCCCTAACTCCCCCCTCCCCCCACCCCCATTTTCAAACGAGTCGTGGGGTAGGGACACAAAGTTGTCAACGACACCTCGGGTCTTCACATTAAAAAAAAAAACTGACTTAGAGTCACGTGATGTATAGGGTGTGTTTTACCAAGAGCGAGAAACCGAAACGACAATATGAGAGACGAATAAAGGAAAAGTTAACTCCGAAACGGAAGACATGAACTGCTCGGGTTTCATGGAGTTATCCTCGTCAGCTCGTGCGCTCGACAGCATTTAATTCCCTTCTTCCTAATCTTCACCAGACCGGCAGATTAGAGATTAAGAATAAATAAAAAATATATAAGATCAATAAAAAAAAAAGTAAACAGCAGAGAAACAAACATTTTCCTTCAGAGAATTTATTTATTTAAAATCTTGTTTGTATGTGAATTTTGTGTTTCTTATTTCACACCTCTACGATGACCTCTTAATGCGCTGTTTTGTGATGTCTCGTCAAACATTTAAAGCGAACCTTATTTTTAAAGAGTGTCTGAAAATATCTGGATATCGTCATAGAAAAACTACAACAACAAAAAAACCCTCCCCCCTCCCACGTGCACATATGAGCAGACACACTCACATTACAGGGCTTTTCTAGTGCCCAGACGACATCTTTAGGTTTTTCCAGCTTTGAATGAGTCCACACAATAAGATGGGTAAAGTTAAGGCCCGAATAGGTCGCCTTCAAGGTGGTTACGGACGACGCCGCTATGGGGGGGGGGGGTAGACGTGAGCAGTGGACCAAACGACGCTGGCTACGCGGAGCTGACGAAGGCTGTTCTGTGAGTTGCGCGATACACGATTCCTCCCTCCTCTCCCCCACCCCCATAGGGAGCTACACTAGGCAAAAGGTTTCTAACCGTTTAGGCCTACATCACTGGCTACGCTCGTGAGACGAAGGCAGGCAGCTCTATCTATCTATCTATCTATCTATCTATCTATCTATCTATCTATCTATCTATCTATCTATCTATCTATCTATCTATCTATCTATCTATCTATCTATCTATCTATCCATCCACCCATCCCTCTGTCTGTCTGTCTATCTTTCTTTCAGTCTGCAGGTCTGGATGTTGAGAGTGTTGGACTAGCATGAATAACAAGGCTATTGTACCTTATATTTCTGTCACTGAAAGATTTGTTCTAAACCTGAGGCTATATCAGAATGAGTTGACCATTGTCAACAATACTGTTCATGACAGTAGCCAGTGGTCAACACAAACAGTACCCTTGTGCTAAGAATATTTTACGCCACCGCCCCCTTCCTTTTATTATTCAAATTTGCTGACTGGACATGGTATCGCATAGATTCGACTAATCTATTTATAGATATGAAATATATTTAAATTACGTCACGTTAATTAGTTGCAAACAAAAAAAAAATTATAAGTAGTTCAAGGAAATAAACTTCTTGTTGGCATTCACTGAGAACTTTTTTTTGTGTGTAATGTAATGAAGATCTGATAGATCCTAATACATATATATAGATTATACTAAGTAATACTCGTTCATTAAAATTGTATATAAGCGATCACTATTTTATAACAAAGTAAGACATTTTAAACATAAAATTAAATGTATAAAAAAAAATAATTCTACTATTTTGATTACAAAAATAAAAGTGTTTCCCAAACTTTCCACAACTGTGTACCCTTTTTTTTAATTTTCATAATACTGTGTACCCCTAGTAATAAACTAACAAACAAACAACTTGTCTATTGGTTTCACAGTCATGGGTTTCCTCTTATTTCATTGTTTTCGCTACAGCCGTGCAGGTTCTCAGCCCGGCGCAGGGCGCACCCCTCCCCCACCCCCTTCCCACCGCCAAACTATTCTCGTACAACCTGGGCTACACGTACCACACTTTTGGAACCACTGATCTGAGCCTTAAGGAACTATCTGTGTTTTTTTTTTGTTATTTTACTTATTGGTACATTTTAATAAAAAGTCTTTACAAAAAAATTGTTGTTTTTCTATAACCTTTACTTCTCTCAATACTTACATGGGCGGCGGATCATAAGGGGGAGGGGGCTAGTTTTGATGCTGGGTATGGGAAAGGATGGAGGGGGGGGGTCCACAAGGGTGGTGTGTGTGTGGGTGGGAGGGGGATAGGTGGCGGCACCGTAGTATGAACGTCAGCTCATGTCCTCACGTGATCAACCTACATTTCACACCAGGGGTTGATTTGTCATCGCAACTGTTTGTTTGTAGTTTATTTTTTCATTTGTCTCGGTCCCCTCGCCCCCCCCCCATCCCCCTACGAGGGGTTCCGCGGCAGGTATTGTCCCAGATTGCAGCCACATACAGGTATAGGATGAAGGCCGTAGGGTGTATATATATATATATATATATATATATATATATATATATATATATATATATAGGGAACTCAACACTTCTATGATTCATCTACATTAAAAGCCCCACCAGTGATCTTTACAACTAACCCCCCCCACACACACACACAAACACCTTTTCCCTCCTCTCCAGTTTCCTTTCTCTCGTGTTTTTGAATGTTGAAGTTGGTAAAGATATTCTCTTCAAGTGAGATAATACAATACAACAAGAGATGAAAGAGAGAGAGGTAACAGGGTGGTGGTGGTGGAGTCAGGCAGCTCCTATGACTAAGCTGATCTGTCATTGTCATGACACATATTAAAAAAAATAAAACATAAACAACCCAGCTCTGCAATAAATTAATACCACCCACTAACCACCATTCATTTTCCCGCCCATTTCTCCCCATTGCTGACAAATTTGAATTCGCTGACGTCTACACACACACACACACACACACACACACACACACACATATATATATATATATATATATATATATATATATATATATATATATTTGAGTGTTTAAAAAAAAGTAAATTTCTAGGCTGTGTTAAAGATATCTTGAAATTGATGAAGGTCAAGTTAAAACTCTATTACTACCAAACGCGAGTCACATACTAGAGATTGGTGAGTGTGTGTGTGTGTGTGTGTGTGTGTGTGTGTGTGTGTAGCCCCTGAAAGGATGGGATGTTTCTTAGATCATATAAACCACTAATGGGGCTGTTTTTGCGGGGGCTTTTCTTTCATCAAACACCATAACAGAGAAAGGAATGACTGAGAGGCACCACGGGAAACATAGGTAGACTGGACATGTTGAAGTCTTGGTTTCAAAATCAGGATTCACGTCGGAATGTGCAACTGGCCCATCACTGCAGTACATACATCCCCTCTCAATTTTGAGGATATAAAGTGACTAACTTAAGGATGTATCCATCTCACCCTTATACACATATGTAGGCCTACAATATCACTCTTACACACATATGTACAATATCACTCTTACACACATATGTACCATACCACCCTTATACACAAAATGTACAATATCACTCTTACACACATATGTACAATATCACTCTTACACACATATGTAACATCAGTGCCGTAGGGAGCTTAACTCGAGCCCAGGGCAAAATACCTTTTTAATACCTTTTTAGCGCCCCACCCCCATTCGAAAACCATATAATACTATATGTAAAGTATACCATTTGGCGCCCCTTTGTGAGTAGCGCCCGGTGCATGATGCCCCCCTTGCCCCACCCCCTGTGTACCATATCACTCTCAAACACATTAATTGAACTAATTAGTTTCAGGACTGCCTATCGCAAGGTTACCTCCAATGGTTGACTTGTAGTTCAGATATCTACACATTTTAAATACATTTAAATACAGTCTAAAACACTAAGATTTAAAAAAAAAATATTTCAATAGTTTTTTTGGCTTTTGTAAGTTAAGATCAATTGAATCACTTTTATCCAACACCGCACACCTGTATGGGTAGCAGCATGTTAACCTTGCAACACAGCCAGGCATGACCTTAACTTCGTTGTCTAGCTCAATATAGGATGTACAAAATATGTATGTCTAACCGTCATGGTATACACAATTTTGTGTTTTTGGTTAACTTTTGGGCTCACACCACATCAGAAGGTCAATGGAAGAATTTTCATTCGACGAGCACATCCCTCCTCCCTCTTTAATTGTTATAGTAGTGTCGGCTCGATCTATAACACTGACCTATATTAAGAACATAAATACAACATTTTTTTTTCATCATAGTGTTGGCTTTCAATAATCGTTTTATTTATGTTTATTATCGCTTTTTTTTTTTAGATTTAGGCAGCAGATAAAAAGTTTGTTATTGTGAAGTATCTTTGGAAAGTGTAGAGGGAATGAAAGGTATTTGCATTTGTTTCAGTTGAAAATATTTTTATCCCGCTATTAAAAATAGTTACGATGTGACAATCATTTTGGTGAAGTGTTCAACACAGTACTCACTAGCTCTAGACACATGAGACTATGTAAAAGAAAAATGACGACATGAACAGACTGGAACTATTTTAAATTCTAGAGCAGTCGTGTATATATATATATATATATATATATATTGTATATATATGGAAAGTTTTTATTAATAAAATTAAAAACATGAATCATGTGTGGAGGGTGTTGGTGTTTTTTTTGTATTATCCAAACCACATCCTCCTCCACCCCCATCTCCTCTCCGACTAATCGACCAAACAATTCAAACAAACGTCTCGCTCGACTGCACCCTCCATTAGCAGCTGAAGACATTTCAGCCAATTTGAAAATTTAAAAAAATAAAAAAAAAACCTAACATAACTGACAGCAGACCTGAGTGTAAGGTGTTTGAACGTTTGATATACAGTTTACCTTATGACATGCTAGTGTTTGTGTGTGTGTGTGTGTGTGTGTGTGCAGGGCCAGATGTACCAATTTGCGGGGCCCTATTTAATGGATGCTTGCGAGGCCTGTATCTCCTAGCCTGTGACAAGAGCCATAATTAATAGTGATATGTTAAATGTAAATTACTGGGCCCCTGCCAGGCGCGGGGCCCGATTCGGAGCAATCGGTCTAATTGGCGTAAGGTTTGTGTTTGTATGTGTGTTTCTGTATTGCCCATAGATCACACAACGCTTTTCTCGTGTATCAGTGTTTTTGTGCGTGTTGTATGTGTGTGTGTATGAGTGCGTTTGTGTGTGCGTGGACTAGAAGTAGTGTCTCCCAGCGTCATTTGACACGAAGAAGTGTCTCCCAGCATCGCGTGTTGGTACAAATCAAGACGTAGTATTCAAGACTGAGACTTTTGATAAGTATTGTCAATTCTTTTAGCCTGATGTCATCAAAAGAAAAACCCGTACGGATAAAAAAAAGGTGATGGGATACGGTAAGGGGTGGGGCGGTTGGGGAGTATTGGAAGCGAGAAAGGTAGAAGCGGGGGGGGGGTGTGATATAGGGTGGAATGTAGGGGGTGACATTTTATAGCTGTTAGGAATTTTTTTTAAGCTGTATGAAAGTAATACCGCACCATAGTGTGAAATGTTAACTTTCGTTTTGTGGAAAGTTCAGGTTCCTTCAACTGATGTCATAGGGATGGCTGAGGAGGGTGTGTCATCGCTGGGTGGTGGTGGTGGTGGTGGTGGTGATTGTAGTAGGACTTTGATATGCTGACGAAGCGGTTGGGGCAAATGTGTGTGGTGTGTGTGTGTGTGGGGGGCTTAATACTGAGTCATTGCCGGCATACAGTTGATTGGTCTATCGTGTATATGTGTGTGTCTCAGTATCTGGGAATACAACAGTGACTGTGACTACGGGGTGAGTGTGTATGCTTGCGTGGGTGGGTGTGTGGGGGGGGGCGGTGATTGTCAGTTTACCCAGCTTGCCTCCCTCCCTCCCCCCAAACGTGTTATCTTAGACAGATCAGAACCGTTCTTATAGAACTAGTTAACCACTTTAGCCCCCCCCCCACCCCGCCTACAAAGAGCCCCCCCTTTTCAAGTACTGACGCCTATAAAATATGATCTTTAAGAGGGCCCCGATATTAACTTTTGCTTAGGAGTCTTAACGTCACCGGAAATCTCCTCTGCCTAAGGGCACCACAGTAACCGAAAACTGCTCTCAATGTAGTACTGATTCCTGAAACATTCTGAATATTCAGACTTTCTTCCTTGCAAACAATTTTTTTAGAGCATTTCGAAAAAAAATGCTCTATTGTCCCCGTTTTGTCTGTCTGTCTGTCTGTCTGTCTGTCTGTCTGTCTGTCCGTCCGTCCGTCATCACCCTAGATCTCAACAACCATAAGTCCTAGACCCATGATGTATATATCATTTTGTAGGTCTTGGCCTGCCAAGAAATGCCTTTTTTCCATTTCGCGATCTGACCTCTCAGGGCCGTAAAAGGGGCCTTATAAAGTACCGTTTTTATTTACTATATAAGCTATATTAATAATGGACCGCCCTATATCTCAGCAACCATAAGTCCTAGACCCATGATGTATATATCATTGTGTAGGTCTTGGCCTGCCAAGTGTACATCAAAAGTCCATTTCGCGATAGGACCTCTCAGGCCAAATATAAGAGTTTCTTTATGTACCGTTTTGCTTATGATGAAATAGTAAATAACAAAAGCTTAATCAAAGGGCGTAATTCCATTACTGGCTTCTTGTAACAGTTATTCAACATGACTACTTCCCGTACTTTTATAAAACAACAATTGACGGAGTTTTCGGACGATTAAATGACTACAATTTAGAATGTTTCAATTATGAGTCATATTTCAGTGACAACAAACCACTTGTAGTTAGATTTAAGAGAAAATAATTTTGTTTTCAAATATAAAGAAACGTCTTTTTAATATCTTTTTTCAGATATATGCATTATAAAATTGAATTTATAAACATTTACAAAATTTACAAATATTTACTGAAAGATAGCATACGTACTGATACATAATACGAAAATGCTCTAACACGTCCTGTGTCCAGAATGGAACAGGCTTAATTGCTTGTTTTTCAAATGTATTACAAAGACAACTGATAAACTATACGCTTAATATTTAATACTAGCTGTACCCTGCAAAACCTTTGCATAGAGTGATATCCCCTCAGGCTTGATCGTTAGGCTGGGTAATTTTTTTTTGGTTTCGGGCAGGTCCGATTTTTTTTCATGATTGTATTTTAAACTGGAATACTGTTGTATTCATTCTTTACTTTCGATTTAACGCAGAACCCAAATCGCTATTATTTTATTAGATTCACGTGATGTCTATATATTTTTCATATTACACTCTTTCAGAAAACGTTATAATATATATATATATATATATACAATTTAAAACTGAGCTTTTTTGTTGATTGTGAGGGAAGGTAGTGGGGGGGGGTCCAGTTAAAAGAAAAAAAAAATCCTTTAATTACAATCTACATTTGTCTTAAAATTAACATGTGTGATAAAATAGACCTTAATTTGCAAACACACTTATCCAGAGACATTACATTCCTACGTGGATTGTTTGGATTGTTTATAGTCTGTTGCCAAGTAACAATTGTTTTACTGGGTGACAGGGACGCCGTCGGAAGGGGGGAGGTAATACGAGGATTTGTCAGAAGAGTTGTGTGCCCCTTCGCTTTGTACAATAATTTCTTTGCTGCGGTTCAGCTTGGCTTTTATATTTTTGTTCCAGGGTGTGGGGATAAGAAGGGCCCCCCCCCAGTTGTCAGGGGCATAAATTCTATAGCTATGTCCCTGCAGTGACTCACACTCACTTTAAGCTTAAACAAACCAACAAGAATGTGATAATCAAATAATAATGTGTCGAATTGTGCAGAGGCGTACCTAGGGTGGAGGGAGAGGGGGGGGTCCAAATTTGAAAGTTCCCCCGGGCCCCAGCTTGAGGGGGCCCCCAATTTTTTTTTATTATTATTAAATACTAAGTACATTATCTCATGTCTTGGTGTCTGATATCAAAATGCAGACCCACTCCCCAAAGAGGCCAAGCCCCCCCCCGGGGTCCCCAAATCCCTATGTTCGGCAAATGGAATTGTATTTTATTGATATGACAACACCCATGTTGACCTTCTTTTCTAAGTAGGTCGAGCGATGCTAACTAGGCTGGTGTGTGTATGGTGTGTGTGGGAGGGGGGTTGTTGAAGTTCGCGACGTGACAAAATCATATTTTTTTAGACGTTTCGAGGGCCAGACAATGTCAATAAACGTGACATTCAACTATCCGACTCCATCTGTAGTGTCAAACTTACACCAGGGGCGAAATGTCACACAAACTTTATTCTGTCACATATTGTAAGCCCCCCATTCCACACCCTTAAGGTTGTGCACATTCACACGGTGACCCGATGGCGGCGAGTTTGTGAGTCCATTCAAATACAGAGAATGGGTTCGAACCTCAATCAAACCCCTTTCCTTTGTAATCTTCTGAGTAGACTTTGGACTCGGGAAAACCAGTGTTTCAAGACTACTTACAATGAAATAATGCAAATAGCGTACCGTCGTAAGAATAGGGGAGTATGCAACATGAACATGTTATACGCCCTTCCCCTAAGGGGGACGCCTTCGGATACAGTTATTTTCTACAAAATTACTTAGTAATAGATGTGTGTGTGTATGTGCTCATCCAGAGGGCCCCTGTTGGTTAGAGAAATTGGTTATGGGCCCATGATCTGCTGGCAACAGCCCTCCTTTTGCTCAGGATCCCAAATGAGCCCAAGTGTTAAGAAGTTTAAGCCTTTCAGCGTCTGTGTGTTGAGTGTCTGTGGGGCAAGGGGAGGGGGAAGGGGGCTTTTGATTATGATAAGCTGGCTGGTGATTGACAGCTTCCATAACATGAAGAGTGGATCAGCCAGTTTATCTTTCTCCGCTCTTTGCCCACCACACACACGCTGTGCTCTCAGCGCGCTTAATTCTGAGAGAGTGAATCATAACATTAGAATCTTCATTGAGAGTGATTCATGTCACGCATGGTTGAAGACTCGCAGGTAAAAAAAAAAAAGAAAAATTTAGATACTGGGTGGGGGAGGGTGAAAAGAATTTGAAAGAAAAAAACACAAAGACCAAACTTAGTGACGATGTTCCACCATGTAATAAACTGGACAGAAATATGATCGGATCAAAAGAAGATTTAGTGATGCGAGTGAACGTTCAAGGAGCTGCTATGTTTGTAAAATGTCAGATGCTGATGTATTTCTTTTTGAAATCAGTCAGTCAGACACAACCATCCACCCCCACCTCACGACCCTTTTAAAAAAAAAAAGTTTCGCAGGTATAAATTTATAACTACCCAAACAACAGCAACAAAAAATAAAAATGTATCGCTAACATGTGTACAAGCAGAGCCGCTTTGGACCTTAAGTGAATGAACACTGAGGCCAATCGGAAAACTTTTCTTGCTGTACCCTGCAAAAACCTTTCCATTGAGTTATATCCCCTTAGGCTTGATCGTAGACTAGGTTATATTTTTGGTTTTGGGCAGATCCGATTTTTTTTTCATGATTGTATTTTAAACTGGAATACTGTTGTATTAATTCTTTACTTTCGATTTAACGCAGAGCGCAAATCTCTATTATTTTATTAAATTGTTGTCAAAAAAAAAACAACAACGAACAATTCAGGCGCGCTGTTGGCAATCCTTACTCTCTTATAACATTTAAAAAAAAATATTTACAGTACATGAATTTGATTTTTTTTCACGCGGAATATTTAAAATAGCTTCATGGCGCCGGTGTTACCAGACTTCGCTACTTTTCGTTTATTTTTTTTAATTTACTAAACCGTGCGCTACAAAAAAGTTCTGAGGTATCGCCGAATATAGTTTAATTCATAAAGTTGAAAAGCCCATAAAAAAATGTGTGTGCTCCCTTTTTTTTTTCTTTAGGTTTTTCGCGCTACTTCGGTTCAAAACTAACTGACGATACTGTACATCACTGTGCACTGGTTGACGAGGACTGATTTACAGTAAAACTCTGTATATTCTTCGGTTAACTTTTATACTATTTTTTTTTACGAAGCCATCAATTTGAGCTGCCATTCACCGCAGCCTGTGTGATAATATACTTAAGTGATATCGGGGGAAAAAGCAACAACTATAAAATAGACCCAAATAAATCATTTTTAACCAGAAAACAAACACACGCATCAAGCAGAGAAATGGAAAATATTTGTAAACAACTTTTGGTATTTCCCATAATAAGCGGTGTATAATTTATTTTATTGTAATTTCTCAATCCAAGATTCATGGCTGATATAAAGTGCACCAAGATTCATGGCTGATATAAAGAGCACCAAGATTCGTGGCTAATATAAAGTGCACCAAGATTAATGGCTGATATAAAGTGCACCAAGATTCATGGCTGATATAAAGTGCACCAAGATTCATGGCTAATATAAAGTGCACCAAGATTCATTGTTAATATTCAGTGCACCAAGATTCATGGCTAATATAGAAAGTGCACCAAGATTCATGACTGATATAAAGTGCACCAAGATTCATGGCTGATATAAAGTGAACCAAGATTCATGGTTAATATTCAGTGCACCACGGTTCATGGCTAATAATAGAAAGTAAACCAAGATTCATGGTTAATATTCAGTGCACCAAGATTGAAAATATGAAGGAAAAAAAGGATATAAATTGTGCATTTAAAAAAAATCTACAAAATGCACCATGTTAAATGATAAAATATATATACAATATCTAATGATAATACAACAGTTGAACGTTCCACCCACCTGCGAATCCCATTTAATACTTATACATGAGTCAGCTGAAAGATACGTCTTTCACCTCGATAAGTACGGTAATTATTATATTACCTACGTACGGTCGTACACTCGGCAATTCATCGCGGTAAAGGTAGCTCAAAAAGTAAATCGTTCGGTTTCAGTGGGAATGGGTAAATCCCACTCCAAAAGAACGGGAATTACCCATTTATCTGTCGACTTGTACGGTCTCTAAAAAAAAAAAAATAATAATAGGAAACAAGAAAAGGTTAATAATATGTAACATGATCTGTAATTATTTTGTTTATTCACCACCACCACCACCCCCCACCCCCCGGGACTTTTTAAAGATCGTAAAAAAAAAAAAAGCTTTATTCTTCTTTTTTTTTTTTTTATCTCTTCTCGGTATTCTGATTTTGTTAGACATTTGGCGGTGGGGATGGGAGGAAAGAGGGGGGGGGGTACTGAAAGGTGGTCGAGTCAGTGTAATAGATATTAACACCTCGGGTAGGGCTCATGTAAATAATGGACATATAATTTATGCCGAGAAAAAAACGGTTCACATCGGGGGAGGGGGGCTATGTTCCTCCCCCCCCACCTCCCGCGGTTAAATTCTACAATTATCGTATTTTTCTGTTATTTTGGTTTGGGAGGGTGAAATGAATACATAAATAATGGAGAATTTCAATTAAAAAAAAAAGTAAATCAAAGAGATTGAAATAAACTAATGGATCCATTACACTTTTAATTCCGCTAACACCAGTTGCCTGTTCGGCTTTGATTAACCCCCCTCCCCCATTCCTCGCGCCTCTCCAATTCCTCTTCTTTAGTCTACCTGACGGTGGTGGTGGTTAAAAGCTGGTCGATCATCATTCATCTATCTCAGGCCAGAGCAGTCAGTCAATCTGACGTCACGGACACTATAATGAAGATGAAGGACTTGTCTTTATGTCAACTTTGAACCAAATGTCTCAAGGACTAGACATTTATTGTGGTTTGTTGCTTTTTATTTAAAAAATAAATAAAAGACTTCTAGACATTCGAGTGATCTGTTTTTTCACCGATTCTCTGAACATCTTAAATACAGGCGCATCCACGACTGACTTGAAATACAGGCGCAGCTACGAATGACTTGAAATACAGGCGCGGCTACGACTGACTTGAAATACAGGCGCGGCTACGACTGACTTGTAATTAAAATTCATCAAAATACCTAAAAAGAAAGGAATCAATGACTCGCTTCGAATTTCTCTCCCAGACAATAGTTGCACCTGTTTGAGGTCCCTCCCCCCCACTTACCTCCACCACATGCGGCGGGGTCCTAGTTCTCCCTCCACCAGAGTCCACCATAACGACGTCAGAGTTCTTGGTTATCTACAGAAAGGGTGGGGTGGGGGAGGGGGGGACAACAGGTGAGATTATTTCTGCACCTGTTAATTGAACACAAGGTTCACGTCTCGGACATTTTGGTTGATTTATTGATCACGTGACCCATTGCGTATTTACCTTCACGGCATGTCATCTGGACTGTCCCATTGGTAGACAAGAATTTCATATCTTACCTTTTTCCTCCCCCAGTACCCTGTCCTCCCCCCACCCCTCCCACCCCATTTCACCAGATTTTAGCGGGTGTTGACCTTCGTAGCTCTCAAAAAAAAATGTAGACAAATTATTTACGGCAGTGATTTTTTTTTTTACCTTAATTGTATATCTAGCTCCCTCCCGCCTTCCCCACCCCTCCCCCCTTCCACCCATACATGCTTACAATGAGGTCGACGTTTAT
The DNA here is from genome assembly GCA_021962125.1 of Bulinus truncatus. NCBI lineage: Eukaryota > Metazoa > Mollusca > Gastropoda > Planorbidae > Bulinus > Bulinus truncatus. The sequence goes on along the minus strand of JAGDYQ010000190.1, from coordinate 133,593 downwards.
TTAGACAATAGATAGATGTGTAGGATAAATCGTTGTGTGTGTGTGAGTGTGTGTGTGTTTTCTGCCTATGCAGCATTATGTCGCTTCTCGCATTTCTTATTCAGAATTTGAAAAAGGAAAAAGCAAGAAAAAAACAAACACTCAGACAGACAACAATCCAACATTTTTTCTCTTTTAAGAATGTGTTCAAATTCCTGAATGGAATGTTTATTAATTGAGCATTTTAAAAGGAAGAATTCAAATGACCTCTTCCTGTTGTCCCCCGATAACTTAACCTGCTAAATTTATGTTCTTCTCTCTTAAGACAGTCAGTCACACATGTTCGCCCCATTCGCCCCTCTCTCCCCCACCCCCCTCATTCTCATTGTTAAGTTTATCTCAGTTGTAGGGTAAGGGAGGGGTGTGTGTTGGGGACAGATGGTAGGGGGCGCCATTTAATCACGTTGAGCTCCCCGGGCAGACAGTTCTGTTTGGCATACAAATATTTACAGCATATTTCTTTAATGCTATTTGGAAACGATCATGTATTATAAAATGTGTGGCTATACAATAATACAAATCTGGCCAGTTAAAGAAAGAAGCACGAACTGTGGCCACACGTATCATGCTAATCTCAGTGCCGATCCTAGGTATTTTGGGGCCCGGGAGGCTAGGCCTCTTTAGGGGCCCCTGCATTTTGACATTCGACATCACGACATGAGATAGTGTACTTAATATTTAATGTACAAAATGTTTGGGCCCCCCTCAAGCTGGGGCCCGGGGTGGACTTTCGAATTTGGACCCCCCTCCTCCGTCTCCCCTCCCTAGTATCGCCTCTAGCTAATCTGGTAAAAATAAAAAAAAAACAATCCAAACTTACTTTCATTTATATCAAAATCCACATAAAATTAACATGTCATACTGTTAATGAAAGAGTGTGGACAGAAGTGACAAAAAAAAAAGGTATATTGAAGGCCGGATATAATTCGCGGAAAAAAAACATAAATTCTGCCCCCCCCTCTCCCTCCTCCCACCCCAACCTAAAAAAAAAAGACGTCCACTGTGACGAGATGAATTAAAAAAACAAAAAATAAGAGTCTTTTATTATCTCCCCTTATCGCGTTGAAGGAGAAGATTGAACTTAACCCATGGAGTCACCACACAAGCCATACACAGCCTGTGTGTATTTTAGTCAACTTACACCCCTTCCCCCCTCCCTCCCACACCGCTTATACTCAGTTATTATACCATTACAAACCCCCCTCCCTCTGCGCCCCCATACCCATCCCCACCCCCACCCGTTCCCTCTAACGGTTTATGATCACTGGGTTCGGTGGCAGGAAAGTTAATCCTTGCGACGTCGCCCTCCTCCAAGTCGATCATCTGTGGTCCCCTCCCCCCCCCACTCCCACACCCCCACACCCCTGAATAGGGAAAGAAAATGTTCCATCGGCCACGACCCGAGTTATAATGTGATCTGAGCAAGTGTGATTGTTGGGCGAATAGACTCCAAAAAAAAAAAAATGACTAGGTTAGTTTAAGTAGAGGTGACAGACATATAATCAAACACACAAGTTTAAACTATGTAGGTCAAATATCACCCACAGCCTTTCTTTTTTGGGTGTGTGTGTGTGGGGGGACGACTTGGAAACGATACCACCCCCCTCACACCATCACCTTTCCCGACGGCAACTTCCGTAGCTGATTTCCATTCAATCTGATGCTATTAGAGTTCCGATCGGTACTCTAGCTTGAAAACCCCGAATATATCTGACAGTCTAAGCAGAACTATTATTTAATTTTTTTTTCATTTCTATACCAGTTGATGCAATTATATATCACAATATATAAAGCGCTAATAAAACGTGTCTTAAGCTCACCTTTTCACACACCCCCTCCTACTCCTTTCCACCCATTACAATAATATAGTACACTATGTTAACGACACCAGTTTACCGGTCAGGTATCCTAGCCAATACCAAACAGTAAAAGCTAGTTATGTCTGAATTAAAAAAAAAATACAAATCTTTTAAACCATAACGATCTCACACATTCGTGTAAGAAATTTTAAACAATGTTTTCACAACAGCAAAAAAAAATATATTGTCTCGAATTTTGTGGATTATTTATTACTAGCTGTACCCTGCAAAACATTTGCATAGAGTTATATCCCCTTAGGCTTGATCGGCATGCTAGGTTATTTTTGGTTTCGGGCAGATCCGATTTTTTTTTTCAGGATTGTATTTTAAACTGGAATACTGTTGTATTAATTCTTTACTTTCGATTTAACGCACACTGGAAATGAGTATTATTATATACTAGCTGTACCCTGCAAAACATTTGCATAGAGTTATATCCCCTTAGGCTTGATCGGTAGGCGAGGTTATTTTTTGGTTTCGGGCAGATCCGATTTTTTTTTTCAGGATTGTATTTTAAACTGGAATACTGTTGTAGTAATTCTTTACTTTCGATTTAACGCACACTGGAAATGAGTATTATTATATATGATTATTATTATTATTCTTATTTTAATTTCTGAACCCATCTACAACTATTTGGCAGGGCACTCATCGCCTATCCCCCCTCCACCCATTTCATACGTTCGCCTGAGGCTGTAGGCCACTACCTTGTGGAGGATGTAGTCAAAGAGCTCCGGCTCCTGTCACTTCACATGTACCGCTATATAAGTCTGTCTCATCATACGACGCGGATGAAATGTTCCCCGTCGAGTCCTGTCGCGAGGGTCGTTCAGGGTTTTAAATTACCTTTACTGTGTATACTGCCGACAACGACATAAAGTCACCGATAAATCACAGTCCCGCGATACACACACACACACACACAGACACTTATGTACACCCTCTCTCTCTCTCTCTCTCTCTCTCTCTCTCTCTCTCTCATCCTGCCAGCCTAACAGTTCACAATGATATTGTTTAGTTATCGTCAAGTTATCGACATTTGAAAAGAATGGCTTTTCAGGGCACCAGGAAACACACACAATCATAAATATATACATTATTGGAGGATAGTTTTGTAAAAGGTAGAGATGAAGATTAATTTGACATTTGAGAGGTTAGAAACGTCATTTGTCAAGAAATGCTAGTAGGAAGGATATATGACGTTTCTTATTGAAAGGGGGGGGCAGCGCCGAACATAGGGATTTGAGGCCCCCCGGGGGGGGGCTTGGCCTCTTTGAGGGCTCTTGCATTTTGACATTCGCAACATCATGACATGAGATAATGTACTTAATATTTAATGTAAGAAAAATGTTTGGGGCCCCTCCTCAAGCTGGGGCCAGGGGGGACTTTCAAATTCGACCCCCCTCATCCTCCCTAGTTACGCCTCTGATGTGGAGGAAGAGCGGGCTACTCACTTTATGCATTAATTATACTCACCCAATTAAAACAAACAACAACAAGCAAACATAATTACAGAATACAAAATATATAAACAATGTCCACAACAAATTATGTAATGTGTCAAGTTCCCTTAAGCCCCCCCAAAGGGCAGGGGTCCCACAATTTACATTTAGCATTAATAGTAATAGCTGTTATTGTAAAAAAAAAATTCGAAATTGGGCCCCGCAATTTGTTAGGCCGGCCCTGAATTTGAGCTCTCATTGAATGTATAGCCCCATAGATGGGGGTCTGTGCATGTGTAGAGCATAGTTTAAGTTTTACAGATTAAAATTAACGACATTATTTCCGTTTATATAGATAGGTATAAATAAGGTGAGAAAAGAAAGTAAAGTCGATCTATTTTTAAAAAGGTATGATTAAAAAACAAAACGAAACAAATAAAAAAGAAAACTATACTAAGATTAACAAACAACAACTCTGTGTAATTCAACATGTACAATTCAAAGACCAGCTTCATGGTACAACATTTGTACAGGCCTCGGCGAAGAACATAATTCGAATGTAGAAACACGCATTGTATCGGTCGGCTTCAGTTATGTGAAGTACAGTCATATTCCATTAAATCGGTCTTGTCGCACCGTTTAATAATGAGCGGGAATTCCGGAATGGCTCACTAAATAAAAAAAAACAGTATTCTTTATTATTATTATTATTAATATCTTTGTTGTTACTACTACATTAAACCGGCGCGCTTGTTACTATGCCGCAACTATAGTCAACACGTTGGACTGTGATAAAAGAAATATCCAAGTCTGACCAATTAGCGTTAGGATAAATATTGATAATGAAGATGTTATTTGGAGTACTGATAAACGTGCATAGCTCACTAGTGTGGACATGAAAGAGTTCAGATGTAATGACCAGTGTGTTTAATAAAGTGTTTAGTTTTGATAACTAAAAGATGGGAAACGATTTCTTTATTTGGTGGGCAGCAGTACAGAATACATGCTGGATACATAGGTGAGCAGCAATACAGAATACATGCTGGATACATAGGTGAGCAGCAATACAGAATACATGCTGGAGACATAGGTGATCAGCAGTAGAGAATACACGCTGGATATATAGGTGAGAAGCAGTAGAGAATACATGCTGGTGACCATTCTAAAATGTCTGTATACTGGAGGCCTGGGAGTGGATGTCATGTCCATTCAGTTGGGGCAGTGAGATCAATGTGGCTAGACACGTCAATCCTAATAATAGCCGATGTTATTTTTTCTTATAGAATAGATGACCACTTCAGGCATTGGGTGTGACCCCCGTCATGCAATATAAAAAGCCTTTAGCATACCAGGTGGCCGACTATCTATCTATCTATCTATCTATCTATCTATCTATCTATCTATCTATCTATCTATCTATCTATCTATCTATCTATCTATCTATCTATCTATCTATCTATCTATCTATCTATCTATCTATCTATCTATCTATCTATCTATCTATCTATCTATCTATCTATCTATCTATCTATCTATCTATCTATCTATCTATCTATCTATCTATCTATCTATCTATCTATCTATCTATCTATCTATCTATCTATCTATCTATCTATCTATCTGTATGTCTGTCTGTCTGTCTGTCTGTGTGTCTTACTGAATGTCCTTATCTTTGTTTATCAATATCTCTATGAAAAAAAACAATCCACGTGAAGAGGACAAAAGTTCACAGACAGACATCAGACTGACATGAAGGAATGATACTAAAGATGACATAACAATCAGAATCAATAATCAATACATTCCTGGATCATTAAGTCAGATACTTTTCACGATTTCCAGGTGAGTTATCGATGGCTCTGCGTGCTCACTTAAAGTTCCAGCGTCTTAGCAAAGACAAAAAAGAGACGGGGGTGAGCCCTGAGGGGGAGGGGGTGGGGGTAGGATAGGATAAGGCTTTGTATAAACAATGAACGGCAGTTATGTGTGATTTCGTGGGGTGTGAGTTGATATGCAGAGTTTGAAAGACCGCTCATGGAAAGTAAGATGACGTAATTATTATGCTAAAAAAAACTGTCCGCATCTGTTATAATTGTAGCTCGGTGGAGAGGAGGCTCTCAATCCGCGGAACATGCACCCCAAGGGGGACGGGGAAAGGTTATACATTTCGTTCACTACAACCAAGAGTTTGAAGAAAGTCGCCGCCTTATTTTGCTGCGTGACTCATCACCAAAACCACCGCGCCCAACAATCGCATCAGAGAAATAGAAAAACACGTTCCGTTATGAAAATAAGTATAAGTTCATTTATTCTTGATCTTACCTGTAAGGATTTTACCCGGGAACTTACTTTTGCACCTTTTGGGGTACAGTCGCGAAAATTTAGAGAAACGCTACTGTGGAGACGTCCTTAGATGTCTGCTGGCTAGTCAGTCAACAATGCTTCCCCCCATGACCTAAACGGGACCAGTACAAATAAAATACAACGCTCATCAGCACATATGATGCAAACATCAGGATGGTGGTGAAGTCAGTTATCTTGTCAGTCGCCCTGTCAGTCACCCTGTCAGTCACCATGTCAGTCACCCTGTCAGTCAACCTGTTAGTCGCCCTGTCAGTAACCCTGTCAGTAACCCTGTCAGTCACCCTGTCAGTCAACCTGTTAGTCGCCCTGTCAGTCGCCCTCTCAGTCAACCTGTCAGTCAACCTGTCAGTCAACCTGTCAGTCAACCTGTCAGTCACCCTGTTAGCCTGCATCAAGAGATGTCAATGAGGTAATAGGAAGGGTGAACACAGCGATAAAGTGATAACACTAGTCTGTTAAGTTTAGCTTATGCTTAAGACTTCGTGTTTAGATAAGTCCCCAACAAATGGTCAGTCAACGAACAATTTCGGACCTTTCTCAGTAAGACGGTTGGCACCAGCCGATTGGTCTGAAACACCACTCAGGACATCACGATCTACTGTTCTGTGTACTATAATCTAAAATGTATCTACAAGTTCTGTACTAGACTTACACTACAGGTTCTATACTAGACTTACACTACAAGTTCTACATTAGACTTACACTACAAGTTCTATACTAGACTTACACTACAAGTTCTGTACTAGACTTACACTACAAGTTCTATACTAGACTTACACAACAAGTTCTATATTAGACTTACACTACAAGTTCTATACTAGACTTACACTACACGTTTTATACTATACTTAACTACAAGTTCTATACTAGACTTACTCTACAATTGTATAATAGACTTACACTACACGTTCTATACTAGACTTACACTACAAGTTCTATACTAGACTTACACTACAAGTTCTATACTAGACGTACACTTTGGGTTCATTTTTTTTAAATCTTTGCTATAGTTTAGTGGCTCTCAAGTTAATTGGGTAAGGAGTACTTGAATTGCGGTCTATTTACTATTGTATCTATATGGACCGCGAACTGTTTTAAATTAACTTCAGAAACTTTTTTTCCAAAAAAAACAAAAAAAAAACAAATTTAACAACAAAACACAACCACAAACAAATCAATCCACGCCCACGCCAATATCACAGAACTCGAGATAAATGATTCCTTTACACTCCCCCACGAAAACGCTTCTCCAACAGTTTCAGAACCACTGGTCTAGCTGGAATGTACTTTATTTTCCTTTTATTTTTTTTTTGCAAAATGTGGAGGTCAAATAAAGAGTCAGCGATTCTATATATATATATCTATCTATCAATTTTTTTTTCCACCACCAGTACAGGACTATGTGGTGTCGTTAGAAAGTTTCCGTCCAGGTATTTCCAGGTGAAAATGTCACAGGCTGACACAGTTCCCCAGATAATGTGTCGGTGTGAAGTCTCTCCAGTCAGTTCAGTCGTTCTCAAAGTCTATGCGGTATCCAGGCACCTGGTCCACACACCTGGTTTATCCTCAAGTTGTGTGTGGTTGATTGACTCGACCTGTCGAAGTGTCTCTATAAACTCCCCCCCCCCGGTCACTCCCCCCCCCCACACACACACAGACACTCGCCCTTTTTCAAAGCTGGAAGTTTTAAATATCTCCGTGTGATTCATAATGACAATGACGTGGTGTCATGTGGAATGTACAGCTTTGAGGACCACTAATGGAACGCGTGAGGACAAATGAAGGATTGTTCAAAGTGAAATAGCCGGCTAAAATAACAAGGAATGATGGCAGCTCGATGCCGCTTGATAATGATTGATATAAATAGGCACACAGACAGAGGGATAGACAGATAAAAAAAAAAGACCGATAGATATATAGACCGACTGTAATATAGATACATAGACATAATATATATATATATATATATATATATATATATATATATATATATATAGACAGATACATAGTTAGATGGGCAGTCAGACAGATAGATAGATACACATGCAGATAAATCATGTATATACTGATACTAATACTAATAGGTTGCCCACGGCCGTTCTAAGTTTTTAGGGGCTTTAGGTAAAGACTTTAATAGATATTTGGGAAGGGGGCCCTATTTTTATTAAGGGGGCCCTGTTCAAATGTACCTGATGAGGTCCCCATAACATCAAATTTGATAGAAATTTATACTGTATGGGGGCCCATTCTGAAGCGGTAGTATATTCTAGCCCCCCCCCCTTCCTAATAGTAAGTTCGGGCCTGCTTTGACCGGGGGGGGTACAAAATTACTTGGCGTTGGAGAGTTTCACAAGTTTTTATTAGCTGACTGCATCGTAGATACATCATCGAGTTACCGATTTTAACCGGTATTAACCATATAAGACCAGCTAAGTTCATCTCCATGGCGACCACTGTAAATGGTGCCAGAAAGTAAAAAATAAAGAATAAAAAAACTCGTATTAAATGTGACGTTGTTTTATCTGCGAAACATCTTATTATATAAATAAAAGTCAATGTAAAAATGGCTATCTACAAGGATACATTTTTATAGGAATGTCTCTCCTCTTTGTTTTACAATGTGTTTGTAACTGTCGAGACCTGCTGGTTAATTAGTATTGGCGGAAAATATCGAGGCCTCATTAATCGTTTATATTACGCCGACAGTAAACTAACGGATAAGTGAGATATGTGCAATAAACAGGTACATGTTAACTAAAAGCGAGCTTTAAGAAACAAAAAAACAACTATTATAACTACTAACGACTAATATAACTATTAAATCCTTATATGAAACAAACTGAAATAAAACCAACACTTTCAACTACCTTCGTGAGTATTGGTAAGTTTTAATTTATATAAATACCTAACTTGGTATCACGTGACCCAACACATGACTGAAGCAAGGTAATGCGATCAGCAAAGAAACGGAATCAACACAAATCTTCATTTACCGAAATATCGAACCACATTAAACTAACCCCACGTAGGCAGAGGCAGAGGCGCAACCAGCAAAAAATGCTGGGGGGGGGGGGGGGGGAGGGAGAGAGGGCTCACATTATGAAAAAAGACAGTTTGACAGTTTTTTTTGTAACTTTATAACAGTAATTATGTATTGATGATTTGGCCTGGGGGGGGGCTCAAGCACCCCTGCCCCCCCCCCGGTTGCGCCACTGGGCAGAGGCGCAGACTAAGGTTGGGTGAGGCTTCGGGCGAACCTAAGACAACACTGGGCCTTTAAATGTATGTATGTGTACGTGTATAGATGTGGCTGTGTATGTGTACAGATGTGGCTGTGTACGTGTATAAATGTGGCTGTGTACGTGTATGTGTGTGGCTGTGTACGTGTATGTGTGTGGCTGTGTACGTGTATAAATGTGGATGTGTATGTGTACAGATGTGGCTGTGTAGTGTACAGATGTGGCTGTGTAGTGTACAGATGTGGCTGTGTTTGTGTATAGATGTGGTTGTGTATGTGTATGTGTGTGGCTGTGTAGTGTATGTGTGTGGCTGTGTATGTGTACAAATGTGGCTGTGTATGTGTACAGATGTGGCTGTGTAGTGTACAGATGTGGCTGTGTAGTGTACAGATGTGGCTGTGTTTGTGTATAGATGTGGTTGTGTATGTGTATGTGTGTGGCTGTGTAGTGTATGTGTGTGGCTGTGTATGTGTACAGATGTGGCTGTGTATGTGTACAGATGTGGCTGTGTAGTGTACAGATGTGGCTGTGTAGTGTACAGATGTGGCTGTGTTTGTGTATAGATGTGGTTGTGTATGTGTATGTGTGTGGCTGTGTAGTGTATGTGTGTGGCTGTGTATGTGTATATGCTTGCACTTATTTATTCTATAATCATTGTCGGTTCTAAAATAAAAATAAATCCCGTCGTTCGTTGAAAGCCACGAAGACAGTATTGTTGTTATCGGAGTGTGTATGGGAATCGTTGGGTGGGTGGGGGTAAGGTAGTTCCACAATGCCGCAATAACAATTATTAAAGAATTAAGTCTGCCACTTCTGGCCTTGACCTTTGTCTTGAACGGGCTCTCAGTCCTGAACTGGGGTGAACTCCTTCCCCCCCCACCCACCTCTGCCCCCCCTCCCCGCTCCAGACTCCCCGCCACCAACACCTTTTATTTTTTCGGTCTCCCTTTTCTTTAAGAAAGATAAAAGAGATGGGGGTGGGCAAGTTACTCTGACCGCCATGTTTGCCGCAATCAGCAGACGGTGCTGTGTTTTTAGAAAAAAAAAGAGTTATTCCCCCTATACTCCCCCCCCCCCACCTCCCCCCACAATTCGCTCCCCACGTCTAAAAGAATTCAACGCGACAGGCGCCATTATTATTGTCATTTAATTCTCCCAGTACATTATTATTTTTAAACGCCAGTACGTTCTATTTTTTTCTAAATATTTTGAAACGCTGTCTTAATCCAGTTATTAAAATTATAAGTGCAGTATTTGAATCTCCCACTAATTATAACCTTTGAACTTTTCTCTCCCCCCCCATCTCCTAGTCGTTGAGCGTCCATTTTTTTGGCTATTGACCTAGTTCAAATAGACTAACGATCAAAGGGACAAAAATATCACACAAAAACAAAACAACAGCAAAAATAACAATAACAACAGTTTGTTAGAACACCGGTATGTATAGTTACGTGGTAAACAGTGCCTCTAACTGAAACATGTAGTCAATTATAGTCATATGTTTATACTGGGTGATACAGTACATGCTTATATCAGGTGACTCAGTACATGTTTATATCAGGTGACTCAGTACATGTTTATATCAGGTGACTCAGTACATGTTTATATCAGGTGATTCAGTACATGTTTATATCAGGTGACTTCAGTACATGTTTATATCAGGTGACTCAGTACATGTTTATATCAGGGGATTCAGTACATGTTTATATCAGGGGACTCATTACAGATTTGTGGTGGATGTTCGAAGGTTATATGGTGACAGTTCCTGTACTTGTGTAAGTTAATGGGGAGGGCGGGTTGAGATAAGAATGGCGTTAAGCAAAATGACAGTTTGGGTTAGTGTGCAAGCGTGGGGTGCGTGTGGGCGTGCATGTGAGTACATGTGTGCAAGTGTGTGCGGTAGGTGAGAGGTGAGCGACAGAAAGGCGGCACAAGTTTTTTTTCTGACTGGAACCTACCTGTGAGCGACTCCCCTCTCGTGCAGGTAGTGCAGGGCCGACACCAACTGCCGCACGTAGGGGCGGCCCCTGTCCTCGGACAAACGAAAATCCTTCTGCAGCTTGATGAAGGCCTGAAGCTCCCCACCAGAGGCGTACTCCATGACTAGACAGTGGAGGCTCGTAGCCTGAGAGGATAAAAAAAAACAACAGACGTTCAATACAACAGATCAATTTATCTTTACATACGCGGCATGATTGCTAGGCAGAGGCAAACTTAATTGTTTGAAGGGTGTGGGGCGATTATGAAACTGTCATTGAATGGGAGATCTAGAGCCGTAGGTGTTGGCTATTTACTATACCAATTCACCTATTATTATCATCCCCCTTTCAGGCAAATGGGTTTGAACTTTTGACGTGGCTGACTCAGTCACTTCCCTTTAAGACCATCTATGTATAAGAAGTTAACTAGGCCAAGCGACAACTAAAACAAACCAGTGGTACTGTCAGTGGGCCTTAGCTCTAAATCTGGTACCTATGTCAGTTTACAATCATTTCTACAAAGAAAAAAATTTGCCACAGCTGGTCGAAATCTGTACTGTATATATTAGGGTGATTCAAAACAATATGGTAAAAAAATAAATTTTTAATTTAACTTTGGGCACCCCCCAAAAATGTTCCAATATATGAAAAAAAATTCAGTACAAATTTTGAATTTTTTGGACAATATTAAGAGGGTGCTACCGCCATGTTTAGTTTTAACAAATAATAATAATAATAATAATATATATATATATATATATATATATATATATATATATATATCATATATAATAATACTCATTTCCAGTGTGCGTTAAATCGAAAGTAAAGAATTAATACAACAGTATTCCAGTTTTAAAATACAATCATGAAAAAATCGGAGCTGCCCGAACCCAAAAAATAACCTAGCCTGCCGATCAAGCATAAGGGGATATAACTCTATGAAAATGTTTTGCAGGGTACAGCTAGTATATAATAATATTCATTTCCAGTGTGCGTTAAAGCGAATGCGGAAAACAA